>PVHP010009216.1:0-50978 GCA_004024765.1 Zapus hudsonius
CCTCCTGGTCTCCAGCGTATGTCCCGCCCCTCCAGGTCCTTGCTAATTCATATCCTTGCTTAACTTTTGTTTTTGTTTTTGTTTTTGACCTGCTGACCGGGACCTGGGATCATACGTGGCCCCTCTCCCCAGGCTTTCAGGTCCCCAGCCTGTCTGCCCCACCCCTCCAGGCCCTTGCTAATCTATATCCTTGCTTACTTTTTTGTTTTGTTTTGTTTTGTTTTTGGCCTGCCAACTCGGGCAAACAATGAGTTGTTATCCCCAATTCCCCACTGCCTCCCCCTCCCCAATCCACTGGATAACCTCCTCCATGGGTATTCTGGATCAGTCCTTGTGGCAGGGGACCATGCCTAGTATTCAGCCAGGTTCTCCTGGCCATGCCTGTGGATAAGCTCCCCCACCAGGGCTCTTACAATCTTTCCGCCCCCTCTTCCGCACAGTTCCCTGAGTCGTGGTGGATGAGGCTGCTTTAAGGTTGTGAGCTTAGGGGGTCTTTGTGTCAAAAATCGTTGGTTTCTGTCTCACTGGATTCTCCTGTGTTGATTGAATGGCTGTGGCTGTGGGTCCCTTGTTCATCCCGTCATTCTCTGCGGGGTTCCATATGGATCCTCCACAGTATGACTGTGGTGGCTCCTCTCTTGCCAGAATCTCAGCTACCGGCCTACGGTCGGTTGGTAGGGTTAGATGGGCCCCAGCTCTCTCGCTGCATCCTGAAAAATACAAACACAATCTCCATCAAAAGGATATAAACTTCTTTAAGCTCATACATAATAAATTTTGTCCAATGTCTTCCCCTAGCAAGCGCTTCACTGCCTTCAGCATCACACGAAGTCTCAGTTTTAAATCTTTTGTTTCCAGAGTGAAAGGGCTTCTGTGAATTTTCATTGTTTTGATACTGAGAAGCTGCTTAGTAGTGTGGGACTTTTTTTCCTAGGAACTCTATACACACATCCTTTTCTTCTGCATTTGATCATTTTTCTTATCACCATGCATGAGCTCTTTGTGTAAAAAGATACTTAAGTAACCAATCTGACAAATGAATGTCATGGTTTATTGTTTGCCTTTTAATGTGTAATGATATGCTGACATACAGGCTTTAAACTTTATGTAGCTTGACAACAGGAAATAAATTATAATTAATACTACATATATATAGCCTACTTGGTCTACAAACCTTTAAACCTCATAATATTAAAAAAATCAGTAGAGCTAGCTAGTCCTACATATTTAAACAAGTAGAATAGTTTCAGGTTAAATATCACAGTCACTAAAGCAAACTCTACCATACACAGTAATGATTGAAGAAATTTAGAAGCTTTGGACACAAAGGTTCATTATATTGTATCTATTTTTGTGCGTGTTTTGAATGTTCCCTAATAAAAAGTCTAGTACATTATTTTGTAAACTTGATTAACAAATCCTTAGCTAGGTCTGTAAGTCTTCCATGCCTTGCTTTCTGCTTTCTTTCGAGTTTTGTGACTACATATTCCTTCTTCATGAGCTTCTGTAAGCTTCGGTTTCTTCTCTACTAAAGAACTAAGAATAAAGACACTCCAGACTCACAGGGTTAGTGAAAGGAGGTAATGAAATCAAGCGTCCCTAGCATAGAACATGGTGCCTGGAACACAGTCAGTGCCCAGGCAAAGTTTCATTGTATTATTATTAGTATCGATCATCCTAACTTCCTACTGGTTGGCAAGGCGTGATGGCCCAGAGCCTGGCTACAGGAGGAATGACTGTGGCTTCCACAACACCAGGAGCACAGGTGGAGCCGGCCTGCTGCCAGCACCCAGCCGCCTATCTTTGCACCAGACCAGACTTCCCATCCCTCCCATGAGCTGGTCATTGGCCAGCATGCTGGAGGAGGGCATAGGATTAAAAGACTGGACCATTGAACCCTTACCTCATACTCACAAGGAATAAATGGAGTGTTTCACCATGTAAGTGGGGATGTGCTGGTATGCAGAAACCCAGAGCTGAGGCAGACAGACTCCCATCATCCCTCACAAGCACACAAGCCTGACCGGAGGATTCAATGAAGTAACGTCTGTCAAATGCACATCATAGGGCTGGAGAGATGGTTCAGCAGTTATGGTGCTTGCCTGTAAAGCCAAATGATCCGGGTTCGATTCCTCAGTACCAACATAAAGCCAGATGCACAAAGTGGCACATGCATCTGGAGTTCATTTGCAGTAGCTAGAGGACTCTGGTATGACCATTCTCTCTATGTATTTCTCTTCTCCCACTCTCTCACTCTCTCTCCCTCCCTCTTTGCAAATAAATAAATATTTTAAAATGCACATCACACAATCAATGAAAGTCAGTGAGCAAGCTCCCTCCACACTACTAAAGGAGGCTGGGTGTTAATGCAGACATCTCCCCACTGAAGCAGCCGGAACTCAGAGAGGTTCAACAGCTTGTTAACAGAGGCACAGCTAGAAGAGGGAACAGCCATGGCAGGAACGGACCTTGACCTTTTGGCCCCAGCTGTGATTACCTTGGCTCACCGCTTCCCCAGACACTCAGCCCTAGCCTGGCTGGACTCACCCCACAAGCTAACATTTCACAGAGGGTGAATCACAGCTTCCCCTGCCCTTAGGCTGCGTCAGCACCGCTGCACGCTCACTCACGGGCTTGGCACATCCACCCACTCTGGACTCCTTAGGAGAAGGCACAAGGCTGCCGGGAACAGAGAAAGAAGGCAGGATGTCTTTGCTGACCCAATCCCCGTGAGTGTCAGGGATCCATGATGCTTCCAAGGATCACGTCGGAAAGATATTTGGAGAGTGAAAAGTTCTCCAAAGAATGCCAAGTCCTTGGAGTGAGGAGTGAGCAAGGGCTTGGAATTCTGGAGGCATGACTCATGCTGGGTGGGCCAGGACATGACTGATATCTGGAAGATATCTGGAAGCTAGATGGCCGAACGTTAGAGCTGGAAGGACTCTGTCCCTTAGCAGTGAGGTTCAAAGCAAACGCTGTTCTGAAATCACACAGTTAATAGGGGGAGGCACAGCACTGGACCCTGAACCCAGATGTGATATTTATTGGGCCCTTACTGTGGAAGGAGATCATGAACTTAGTAGATAGCAGTGACTGGCCAGCAGGTTCTCTGTCTTGGGTAGAAGAATATTCCAGGTAAAGGAGCGCAGGACAGTTCTAGACCTGGTCCTGCAAAGCTACATGCTGCCACACTCAAGAACCATAGAGGGCGCTAAGGAAACACTGCATGGAGAAGGTGATGACATCTGACTGGCCAAATACTTGTTCATACGGTGTTTCTGATTATTAACAATAAATAAGTAAAAAAAAGAGAATGATTAAGGCCACAACAGGTGCAGAAAAAGGAGAGAGTGTGGGAATGGCACAGGAACCAACCTTCTTGGAGGAGGTCAAAAAATGTTCATGAAACACCAAATCTCTTGACTAACAGTAATTGGTGAGATCCGAGAGGCATGAGGGGTGGCCTGGTATCCAGAAACTAGCCTTAAAGTCCTCCTAGCTGCAGATGGCTACTAGCCACTGACTCGCTACAGCACAAGAGGCAGACAGAGCCCACAGCCACTGACCATGCTCATGGCTCCATCTGGTCCTTGGCCAGCAAAGCCTCAGTGGCCCAGATCCCCAGTGTCTAAGACTCCAGGTAGATTAGAAAGCAGAAGGAACACAGCCTTCAGCTAATTTGACACCGATTATGGAACAAAGAGAGCAAACATGTCTACTAGAAGGGCACATTCCTGGTGTCCTGCCCATGATGGCAGATACTGGGCATTTAACCAGGTGGTCCAGTGCCGAGCGGAGTGAGAATGGTGTTGCTCTAGATGGTCACATTCCCACTAGCTTCCAGAGACTTCGGTGAGAGAGCTAGACTCATATATCCATCTTTGGGGACCCTGAGAGTGTGAGCCTGGGGCACTCAAGGCCTTTGAGAGTGACTCATGAGAAGAGCAAGCCGCAGGGTTTGCCACTTCTGGTGCATTCCTATGTGACGACCCCAAAGACAGAACACTTAGGGTCTGTGCTTGATGACCAATATTAGTGTTCAATCACCACAGTGATGGGATGCTGAACTTCAGACTTCTGACAAATCGCTTTTAGGTCTTGAAAGTGTTAATGAAGCAAAAAAGTTACTGGGAAGTGTTAACCCCGAAACCAGCTATAAAACAGAAAACATTGCCCCCCTCAGCAACAACATACAAATGGGGGTGGAACCGGGTTGACTCCTAGGCTATCTATAACCCCCTACTCCATGGACTGATCCAGACTGCCCATGGAGGAGGATACCCAGCTGATTGGGGACAGGGGGGAGGGAAATTGGGAATTTGGGGACACCAATACATTGTTTGCTCATGCAGTGTCTCTAATTATGGTTAATAAAGATTTAAAAAATAAATAAAGCTCTTTAGGCTATAAAAAAAAACAACAGAAAACACTCCTCTATGTTGTAACTTCCCAGCCCCCTCCCTATATCTGCTGCACAGGAACCACTGGCCCAGATCATGAACCAAGGCTATAATTAAGAACTAATCAGGCCTAACCTGAGGCCATAACCAGCTACCTGGCCCATCTGGGTAAAACAAGTCAGAGAAACAGCCCTGTTTCACTCCTGACTCACCCCGAAAACAATTTAGAAAAGCAGACCTGTACATTCTGTTTACTTTTTCTCTAAAGTCCTCATCCTTGTCCTGCCTGCCCACCCCCACCTCAATTCCCTTAAAAAAAATCCATTTCCACCCCACTTGGGTGCAGGAGCTTTTCTCCCTAGTGGAAATTACTCTTTCATTACTGAAATCAATAAAGGTCATCTGTGTCTGTGGAAGATCATGCCTCAGTTTCCCTGCTTTTTCACGTCGCTCTAAGATGGTTCAGTCCCAAATCTGGTCCATCGGGTTTGTCAGCATGTCAATATTGTATTGTTTTTGAGGTTGAAAGCTGGGCTTATGCTACTGAAGAATCTAGTTTTAAATAAAAATGCATGTTTTACTAAAAACAATACTGACTCAGGCTTACCAAATGCTGCATCTGGCAGATTGAGATGCAGGGTTGAATGTTCACGGCGCCCTGCACTGTTACCCCTGGGTGTCAGAGGAGAGCCCTAGTGAGGCTTAGTGCCAGCTCTCCCTGACTCCAAGCCCATGCCCTTTACAACATGTAGTACGGGGCAGAAAATGGGTGGGTAGGCTGCTGCCTGAGACACAGGAAGTCCTTTGCTTAGCTGACGTGAGTCACCAATGGGGAGCAGAGGCATATGCCTTGAAGAGAACCGAAGGCCTATCCCAGGCCTCTGGTCCCCATGGGAGATAAGGCATGGGTCACAAAGAGAGGAACAGGGCCTCTCCCCAGAGAGCCTTCATACTGAGAGAGCTGAGGTGCCCAACAGCCCACCCTCCCAGGTGGGGCTGAGGGCTTCCTCACAGGAGTGGCAAGCAGGCTCCTCTCAGACATAGCGTGTGCCTGTCCCTGGCAGGTCCACCCTTCCCTCTGTGCACTCCCACATCCTCAGAGGGCAGAGCAGCTGGCCCTAGGAGCTGATCTACTTGCCACCTTGTGGGATGCAGCTGTGACATTGTATCCCTGGGCATCTGCCCAGGCACTGATGGGTCAGGGCCTGTGTGAGCATCAGTGTCATTAATGTGCCACCCACTCACCTGCAGTGCTTTGGCCTCAGGCTGGACACTGGCACAAGGCAAGTATCAGACACAGTCAAGGCTGGCCTGCCTCTTCCCAGCAAGGGGAGTTCAACAGCCTCCAGCCCTGGCCCTCCACCCCAGGGCCTCCCGACCTCAGTACCACCTCAACCAACCTCCACTGAGCCCTCATCACGTATGTGTGTGCAGGTGAGCATCTGTGTCATGTATGTGTATATGACATGCATGCAAACATAGGTAAGCATATGTATCATGTGTGTAAACCCAGGTGTGCACTTGTAATCTGTATGCAAGCATAGGTGATCACATGAGGCAAGTATGTAAGCACATGTGTCACATGTAACATGCAGGTGAGTACGTATAGTATGTGAAAGGTTAAGTGCACATGAAATGCATTTAAGCAGAAGTACATGTGGCATGCAAATTAGCACATGTAACATGCATGTAAACCTATGTGATTGTATGCAACCTACATACAAATACAAGTAAGTTCATGTAACAAGTATGTAAGCACAAGCATTGCACTGTTAATCATTACCATAACCATGCATGAGCTAAATATAATGGCTAGCCAATTTTATGATAAGGAAACCAAAGTATTCCTTCATTGGTTACTATTTCATAGAATCCTCAAGGTACAGTAGTCAGTCTCCTGAGGAGAGAAAGGAGATGAATTAACACTTACTGTGCCAGAAGCTATATGTGTATCAGAAGCTATGTTTTCTAAAGACCTTCTGTTGCAGTCAGCTTTCTAGTTGTTGCGCAGAAAGAACCCAAACAAAAGCAGCTTGTAGAGGAATGGGTTTATTTGGCTTACGGACTCGAGGGGAGACTCCATCCTGGCAGGGAAAACGATGGCATGAGCAGAGGGGTGGACATCACCTCCGCCACAGCACTGCAAACAGCAGCAGGAAGGTGTGCCAAACACTGGCAAGGGGAAGCTGGCTTATAACCCCATAAGCCCGCCCCCGACATCACAGCTCCAGCGAGGTTGTAAAACCCAAACTGCCATCGGCTGAGGATCAATCACTCAGGACACATTTGATTGTAGGGGACACCTGGATATCACCATGACACCTTCCATCCAAGTGCTCAGAGGAGATGGGATTCATTCAAGGGGGCATGGCCTACACTTAAACACCTCATTGAATCCTCCCAACAATGCTGGCAATGTGGCCTGGGTTGTCCAGGATTTACAAATGTGCCAGTGGTTCCAGAAGGAACTAAACAGACAAACCCCTTGCCCAGGGAACCGACCTGACAGCCAACAGGAAACACATGCATTAGAGTAAGAACTGGGACGGAAAAGTGGGGGGGGGGGGCAGAAAGTAAGGGAGTGGCCAGGGAAGTCTTGCTTATGCTTGAGCAGAGACCTGGACAAAGGGAGGGACCAAGCAGTGGCCCTGCGCAGTGGCCCTGCGCAGTGGCCAGGACTGCATTCCTGCTGCTCATGCTACCAAGAAGAGCCTTCAGTCTGGTTCTGACAGGTCCAGGACTCACTATGCAGCCCAGGCTGGCCTCAGATGATGCAATCCCCCTGCATCTGCCTCCTGAGTACTGCAATTACAGATATGAGTCACCTTGCCTAGCTCCTGGATTTGTTCTGGAGCCAGTCTGCGTTTCTCCCAGGATCATTCTCCCTGACTTCAAAGCATTATGTTGCAAAGGCTTCTGGGCCTGCCCAGAATAGCAGGAAAGGACCCCAACGCTCTTTGCCCACTAAGGCTGGAAAGCTTGGGAGTAGGGACTCCACCAGTTTGCTGTCCCTTCCAAGTGGTCCCTGAGAGTGACAGCCACAGCCACCTCAGGGGATGAAGAAAATGTTCTCCAATTTCCTCTAATAGAAGAGAAAATGGTCTCCAAGGCTCACGATGGCCCTTCTCATCTCTTCAGTCATCATCGTAGGCTGCAAACTGCCAGGGTCTGGAACAACCTCTTACATATTTTTGCAATCTCAGCTCTCAATTCTAGGCCTGATATTAAGTAGATGTCTAGTAAATATGTGTTGAATGGAATGAAATATTCATCCTGATCATGAACCAAAATTGGCTTCTCTGAAACCTCTACTTTTTAGACCATGTAAGAAACCGCTTCCGTGTGTCATCCTTATAGGAAAAAGGAAAGAAAGGGAGGGATTAAATATATACTGAACACTTACTGTCAGGTTTGTATGGTTTCCAAGGTTTCCAAGTGCTGCTTTATTTTTTCCTCTGAACAACTCCATGAACTGAATGCAGACATCTTAACCAGCCCCTAGTGATGACTTGGACTGTTCCATTTCTTAGCTGTGTGCCTTTGGGGCTGTTCTGGGTGCTTCCTGGTCATTTGCCTCTCTGTCCCCCAGGGACTTGAAGGCAGCAGCTGAACCCCTGAGTCCTTTCGTTCTCATCTGCAAGCTGAAGCTGTTATTTATTTCAGATGTTTGCCATAATGCAATGAGGGTCAGGCCCAGCTCTGGAATGACAACACCCATGATTTTGTCCTCAATTCTATTGTCACCCTGTGTACAAGTGACTTAAGATCTCTGGATGTTGGTTTTCTACCTGTGTAGCATGGAACCATTCCATAGTGTCCTTGTGAATATTCAGTGCTTTAACAAGCATAAGAAGTGAGCACCCATCACAGAGTAGGTCCTCGGGAGATGATGCCACAAAAGGTCTTGAGTTGCTTTCATATCATTTCGGCTAAACTCACGCCAATTATTGTGCGGCATTCAGAAATGCATATCATCTGGGCTCCCCTGTTTTCCAGTGAACATCGCAGTCTGCCCCGCTTACCCAGATCCCAGCACCAGAAAAGAAGCCGGAACCTGAGTGTGTGACCAGGACAAGGGTCGCACTTGCAGGAACCCATGTGAGCTGTGCTGATAAATCATCGCTCAAGAGCCAGGCATAAGCACACTGGCATTTGCTCTGTGTGTAAGAGAGAAGACAACAATCTCATCAAGGCATCCATAGTAACTGTTTCAGAATACTCATCAGAAACATCTTCTCCACCCCAGAAAGTGTCAGGGAGTGTTGATAACACCCAGTAAGATGGATGTCCTGTGGTAGTTTCTTGAATCTCAGAGGCTTTTTTAAAATTTAATTTTTTTACATTTAGAATGCATCTGATAATAGTCAATTAAAATTATGTGCCAGGTATTTCTCGTTCCAACAGTCGACAGTTAATTTAGTGGTGAACACCGACACAGAAGAGGATCCCATGGATAGAGCCATCTCCAGGGCTACCAGTTTGTTTTGGGTATTGTAATAAGATTTAGGTCTGAAATTTCTTCCACTCACCTGTGTGTTTGGACACTTGGTCCCCAGCTGGTGGTGCCGTTTGGGGTTGTGAAATCTTTAGGAAGTGGAGCTTAGACAAAAGATTTGGGTCACTGAGGTTCTTGCCATCTCCTGCTTCTAGAACCATGCCCTCCCCGCCATGTGAGCTGTACCCTCTGAAACACAGCCCTAAAAAAAATCCTTCCTCCCTTAAGTTACTTCTGTCAGGAATTTGATCTCTGCTCTTTAAAGAACACACCCAGCAGACAAGGACAGCGAGGCAGTAGTAGAGGGAAGATTTTTGTGGGCCATTCCTGCAAGTCTCTAAGTCACACTAGAAATGTCTACACACAATGCATGCTGGGACACATGGCTGAGCTTCACTGCATGGAGGCTGACAAGTGAGGGTAGAAGGAAGAAGATTTGGGAAGCAACTGGCCACTCTCCAGAGGCAGCATGGGGACTCACTGGGTACCCAGGGACAAGCACCTTTCGCTGATCACACAGGACAGTCTGGCATTGCCAGACTCCCTTTACCTCCGCCTCACTTTCTGGACTACCTTCGGGCCATGACTGTCTGAAACCCAAGCCTACTTAAATACTTCTTCCTAAATGATAATGACAGACATATCCCTCAAAAAAAATAAATAAATAAATAATGCAAAAGAAAAATCTTCCATTGCCCCATAGAATTCATAATATTTCTAGCTCTTTTGGGCATTTAACAGTTTGTCCTCTGCATAGAAAAATAAAGATTTAAATAAGTCGTGCATATGCCTATGACTTCATTAATTTTAATGCTCCTTAATTGGTTTTTGTTTTGTTTTGTGTCTGCATGTCTGTATGTGTAGTACCGTGCGGTGTGTGTGCTATCACATGTTATATGTAGATGCACATGTCCTGGCCACATGCATGCAGAGACCAGAGGAGGACTTCAAGTGTCTCCCTCTATCACCCATCAGCTTGTTTCCTTGAGACAGAGTCTCTCACTGAACTCAAAGCTACCATTTTATTTCGTTGTTGTTTTGGTCAGACTGGCTGATCAGCTGTTCCTGGATTCTGCTCCCCACAGAACTGGCTTACTGGTATGTGTGACGATGCCTAGCTGTTTTGCGAGTGCTGGAAACTCAAACCCAGGGAGAACCAGGCCCTTGTGCTTTTGCTGCAAGAGCTCTTACCCATCCTCAGGTCACCTGCATGTTGGACTGGGTCACATCTTGTGCAATCTGCATGGTCCGCTCGGGTGACTGATCCTCCTTGAAGCTAAGAGGTCCACAGAGGTTAAGTCATGTGCCTAAGCTCACACAGCAGGAAATAGTACAACCAGGCTTCTAACCATGACATAATGCCAGCATCAAAGCTCTTTCTCAGAGCTCCTGCATCTCCATATTGCTTATTCTTCATCCCGACCTCCTACCCCATCTGTATCCAGAATAAAACGTGACAATCTGTGATGCGCCTTATCTTCCTTATGAAGTGTCAGTTCCCAGAAGGTGGAAGCCATATGCGAGTCCTCTTCTCTGCAGTAATGCCTGGCCCATAATCACGGCTTAACCCTCCACCACCCACAGAAGCAAACATTCTCTGGATGGTGAGGCTGGGAGAGACATGGATTCTGTTCAGAACACTGCCCGAGTCCCAGTCCCCATTCCTACCTCACAGAGGCTCCAAAGCACAGACTTTAGGGACTAAAGAACCTGCATCCCTCTTCACCTCCATCACTGTGTAACTCTGGACAAGTTACTGAACAGAACGAATTCATGCACTAGCCTGCTAATGAGCAGCATTGATTGTATTGCTGTTGAGATTATCACCATTAGTATTGATGACTTCTACAAATTGGTTATCACAGAAGCAAGCAAAATCTCTCCATGGCCCAGGGACAAAAGGAAGGTGGGATTTTGAGTGGCTTCTTGCGGCTTCGTGAGAGCTGTGTAGAGTAAGTACTCTTTAGGGGAATTCTTGACCCTTCTAAAAATCCCATTAAAGCTAAGCGCACATCTGTTAGCACACAGCAAACATGCCGTCTCTGCTTTCACCCAGAGTTGATTAGTACAAGGAGGAATATTATATCCAGTAACTCATATGGAACTATTTATCCCCAATCACTTTGTGCTTTTCCTTAAACTTTTCCACAGTCTTTAGTTTCAAAGGCCATTTTGGAACAACAGAATTTCCTAGCAAAGTAAGCCCCACCCCCACTTTAAAAAAAAAGATTGTTTTAGGAAAATCTCCTCAGGGCATAGAGACTATGAGTTTCCAAACCTGCTTTTCCCCCTGTCTTCCCTTTTTCTTTTAAATAAAAATTGCCCAGGAAACCAAGATTCATTAACAGTGATGGAGAAAAAATATGAAACTGAGTTGAAAGGGGCTTGTGGCTTACTGCTTAACGGGAATGCATACGGGTCTTTTACAGAAATTTTATAGCTTCAGAGAATATAAGGACTGAGAAAGCACTAAGGGATCATATACTTCCAAATCCTCATTTGGATGTGGGGAAACTGAGGCCCAGGTGAGAGAAATTAATGACCCAAACCATCACAGCAAGTCGACAGAGACCTGAAGCTGAGTCACTGACCCCCCAGTGGAATTAAGTCAACCTCTTAAGAGCTGAGCCTGAAGCAGGATTGAAATGTTGACGCTGTGCTTGGGGGGTGGGAGCCCAGGCTGTGAGGGTGGGCTTTCTGCAAAGGTGGCAGGTAGGGCAATACAGTGGGATACACCAGGCACCTCCTGCCAGTTTGCAGAAATGCAGTTCTCACAACAGCACCTCGGTATTTTGTTATAGCAACAGAAACCCACCAAGACAAATGGTAACTGAACCAGTGAGGCAGACCCACCGGATCCAGGTAACAATATTTTAGCAGCTTCCTTAACTGGGGGCTTCCAGATGGAGCTCTCCCTTCCTGCCCTGGTTCGGGCAGCTGTTTCTGAGAGCTTCTTTCTGCTGGCCTGGCCTGGCTGACACCTTCTAGGGCATCTGTGTGTTCATTCTCTGCTGTGGGATGTTCTCAAGGTTCACTCTAAGTCCAAGCCTCTGCTCTTCATGTATGCCTCCTCCCAGTGATGAGTCAGTTACCCCTTCAGGGGCTTCACCAGTCTCCCCTGGTCTCGGCCTGTATGCCCACCTCTCCTTGAGTGTAAAGAAAGGACAGAACAGGGGCACTGTGCCCAAGCTGCCACAATAAAAAAAAAAACTGCTTTTTCCCACTGACTACCATGGCAAGAGGAGTGTGACGATCTTCACTGATAACTTAATGGGATCTAGAATCACCATGGAAACATGTCTGGCATGTCTATGAAGAAGCTTCTAGATTAGGTCAATCGATGTGGGAATACCCATTCTAACTATGATTAGCACCATCCCATGGGCTGGGGTCCAAGACTGGATAAAAAGGAGAAAGGGAGCTGAAAAGCACCATCCCTCTCTCTCTGCTTCCCATCTGCCACCATGCCTTCCCCACCATGATGGACTATAACCCTTCCAACTGTAAACCACAATAAGCCCGCCCTCCCTTCATATGCTTCTTAGGCATGTTGGCACTGCAATGGGAAAAGCAACCAATGCAAAAAATAATTGTTGCAGGACCCAAAATGGAAATAGATGCTTCCCTCGTGGGCTGACCCTAATCCCCCATGCACAATGCCAGCAGACGTATTACCTCTGCATTGGGTAGAGCAACTCCAGCGTTACAGATTAGCCACTGAGCTCCCACTGTGGAGTCTCCCTGTGTATTTCCTGTGTGCTCATAGGCTTCCTCAATCACCCTGTGAATGGTTGAGGGCAAGAGCCATGGATAATGGGCATTGGATTCTCCGTAATAAACCCAAATTCTGACTCATAAAAGGTGTCCCAACAATATTTGCTGTTTGGTCATTTACTAAGCTATTATCTTCATTTTATTTTCTTCACAGCACCTGAAATTGTCTAAAATTATTGAGTTTGATTTGTGGGTTATTTTTGGTACAGTCATTTATTGCACACACACAAGAATTTGGGGCTGGGGAGATTGCTAAGTGGTTAGAGACACTTACATTACAAAGCATGCTGACCTGGGTTCAATTCCCTGACATCCACAGAAAGCCAAATAGGCAAGAGACTCTGATGTGAACACACACAGATGTAAATTAAGTAAATAAATGTATCATTAATTCATTAAATAAGAATATAAACTTTTGGGCTGGAGAAATGGCTCAGCGGTTAAGGCACTCGCCTCCAGTGCCTAAGACCCTGGGTTCAATTCCCCAGGACCCACATAATCCAGACTCTCTCTCTCTCTCTCTCTCTCTCTCTCTCTCTCTCTCTCTCTCTCTGCTTGAAAATGAATAAATAAAATATTTTTAAAAAGAATATAAACTTTTACTAATATTAACAGGTGAACTGTGTCTCCTTAAAATTGATATATAATTCCTAACGTTCACCCCTGAATGCAGCTGTATTTGGAGAACGGGTTTTGCATTTTTTATTGTTGTTGTTGTTTGTTTGTTCTTTTATATTTGCTTGCCTTTTGGTGCTAGGCCTTGAATGTAGGGTCCTTTGATAGGTAAGTAAACTATACCCTTAATCTCTGGAGATAGGAAGAGAAAATTAAGTTTCAATGTGGACATTGGGGTAAGCCCTTGTCCATATGGCAGGGATTGTAGTCAGCTTTCTCATCGCTTCAGCAAAGAACCCAAACAAAGGCTGCTTGTGGAGGAATAGGTTTATTTTGGTTCACAGACTTTAGGGGAAGCTCCATGATGGTAGAGCAAGTGATGGCATGAGCAGAGGCTAGACATCACCTCCTGACCAACATCAAGTGGACAACAGCAACGGAAGAGTGTGCCAAACACTTCCAAGGGGAAGCTGGCTAGAACTATAACCCCCAACAACACAGCTCCAACACGGTTCCAATACCAAACTGCCATCAGCTGCGGATCAAGCATTCAAAACACATTCAGTTTATGGGGACACCTGAATCAAACCACTACAGCAGGCATCCACATCAGAAGAAGCCACATGAAGACATGGAGACGATGGCCATCCACAAGACCAGGAGAGAGGCCCAGAAGCCTCCGTCTCTGCCAACACCTTGTTCTCATGCCCAGTCTGTGGTAGGAGCCCCAGCAAACATAAAGAGCAAGAAGGAAACTCATTGATCTTGTTAATTCCTCTGTCCCAATGCCTGGCTCAGGTCCTGTCACTCTGAAGGTAATGATAAACCATTGCCAGGGCTGTGGTGTGGCTCAATGGGTAGAGTGTCTGCCCAGCATAGACAGAGCTCTGGCTTTGATCCCCAACACCAAATCAATGGAGTGTAGTGGCACAAGTCTGTATTTCTGGCATTTAGGAGATAGAGGCAAGGAAGATGAGTTCAAGGCCATCTCCACTTACATAATGAGTATGAAGTCAACCTGGGATGCATGAGTCCTTGCCATTTATTAATAATTAAATACCAAGTATCACCTTGTATTAGTCAGGGTTCTCTAGAGGAAACAGAGTTGACAGAATTGATTGTAGTAGGAGGGGAATTTATTGGGGCAGCTTACAACAGTCCAACAATAGCAGTCTGTAGGCCCATGGGTGAAGGAACCAGTAGCTGTTCAGTCCACGTGGCTGGATGCCTCGGCTGCTGGCTTTCAGTCCACGAAACTAGGTTCCGATGTTCAGGAAGGGTGGGAGAGCAGGATGTGAGTGTAAGTCATGAACAAGCACCAGCAGCCAGGAGGAGGAAGGAAGAGAGGTTCCCTTCCCCTCAAGCTTCTTTATAGCCAGTCCCCTTCTGGAAGGCCCACCTACTTGGGGGGGAGGGCTCACTCTGGAGAAGGGACCTCCTCCGTTTGTCAATCCTTTCTGCAGGCAAACTCAGAGACTCACCCAAGATTACTATAGATTATTAAAAAAGTCAAGTTGACAATAAACTTAACCATCACACACCTGAAAGAAAATACAGCTTTCCCAAAATACACATGTTATTTCATACACCTGACTCTTCGCATATGCTGACCCTCAGCCCAAAACACCCTTTCCATTTCTTATACTCTGCCCCCATCCAGCCAAAGAAATCCTGTTTTTCCTTCAATTCTCAGGTCAGACTCTTTGTGGGCTATCCCTGGCCCTACTGAACAGAACTGACTTCTGTCTTCTCGGTATAGTGATGAACTCTATATATGCTCTTCCTTGTCATTATACCTGCTGGGCCCCAAGCCTGACTTCAGAAACCATATTCACTTCTGATGGTGGCTGTTCAGCATGGGACCTGACCTGCAGGAGGTGCCCAGTCATTAAACCCCGCAGCATTTGACTCCCTCCATTCTAGTTCTAACACACGAGTCTTCACTACTAAATAAACACCAACTTTCATTGGCTTGAAATTAATTCACCAAATTTTATTTTCCCATTCTGTCTTCTCTCTTCTAACAAATGAACCTAGTTTTTCAAGACCAAACTAAAGCCCAGCTCTTCTAGAGTTCCATAATGGATTCTTCCAGAACTCTGAGCACTTCAGATCTGACTCACAGAAATGAACATTCATCCATCCCAGACATGTGACCTGGCTCAATTCTCCTAGTTCGACCCCAGAGCACATCATGACTAAAGTCAACAAGAGGCTAGGCCTCTTCCCGCCTGCACCAGCCCAGCCTGGGAGGGCCACTCAGCCTCTGGGGCTCATGGTGAGCCAGCCTGGTATCCATAGCCCACGTTTTGCCTTAAGGAATAGAAATCCACAAGAAAGCCTGACTAGAACCATCTGCCCTCACCCAAAGCTTGAAAGAAGCTACATGTGGACTCCCTAATCCTCTTCACTCCCCTCTTCCAGGAAAGAATTTCATTTGGAGGCAAAATTAGAGGGACTGGACCAGAGGGGAGGGGAGAGAGGTAGACCAGGCACATCTGGACAGCTCCCCTCCCATCTTAAATTCACAAGACTGCAGGAAATCACTTTCTCCCCCAGCAAAGGAAATGGCCCGTGGTCAGGAACTGATGGCTTGCCAATCTCATGCAGGCAGAAAGGTTATTGCGCGTGGAGGTCTATGGGACTCAGGAAAAATAAAGACCAAATAATATGAGTGGGGCAGCTGTTTATGGGACCCAAATCCTCAGCACCAGCCAGCAGAGACAGCCCTCCAGGAAGCAACAGTAGGATCCATCCAGGGTCCCAAGGGCCCTGTCACCTGATCAGGCATTCAATTAGTTATTCATCGCCAGCATCTTAAAACAGACTTGGGATTCTTTGCCAAACACCATGCTGAATTCGAGAGAACTAGCTGTTAGCTGATTTCCTCCTTAGCTCTCCTCGTGGGGAACACAGTCGCACAGAAGTAAGATGCGGGCCATCGTTCAAAGTCAACCAATTGGAAACAAGGGAAGGCGAATGTAAGTCCAACAAAGGAAGTTTTGAACAAGGCTCTTAACTTTGGAGGGGAGGAGTGGTGACAAACATTCCCCTAGACCAACGTCAACACCTAGGACTTGACCTTGGGCTTCAGAATCTGTCCTGCCAGAGTTTGGGGATGGCAAGATCTCTGCTAAGTCAGTTAAGAGAAAAGCCACTCTTGATATGTGATTGCCCTCTGTACCCACTCTCCCCCCACACCTAGTTACCGTCCAGCTTTTAACCATCGTGTGAAAGACAAACTTGGACACATTCAAACCTTGGAAGCGCTTATGTGATTACTCAGGATTCATGAATGGACAGCACCAGAGATTCCAAACCCCACAGGCAGGATCCAGGAGAAAGCTACTCTCAGGTGCTCACAGGAGAGGCAGCCGGGAAATATGTGATTGATTCCTGTGGAAAAGCCCTAGTCAGGGCTGGAGAGATGGCTCAGCGGATAAGGCACTTGCCTCTAGTGCCTAAGGCCCTGGGTTCAATTCCCCAGGACCCATGTAAGCCAGACCCACAAGGTGGTGGCCCTGGTGCGTTCTCTCTCTCTCTCTCTCTCTCTGTCTCTCTCTCTCATCTCTGCTTGAAAATGAATAAATAAAATATTAAAAAAAAGAAAAGCCCTAGTCAGAGATTAGTTGGCAGTTCCTAGATGGGAAAGATGAAATCTCTTTTTCCTGTTGTCATGGAGGTGAACTTCCTACGTAAGGTAGGAAGCCCAGGCACCCGATGTGTTTTAGCTTAGTGGATGTGCAATAGTATGTCTCCAGTCACATGAGACAAAACTCAGAGAGGAGGGCACAGGGCTAAAGCCTGACGATTGTCCATCCTGCTTCAAATAAAAGGCTTCTAGCTGGGCATGGTGGCACACATCTGCAATCCCAGTGCTTGAGGGACTGAGGCAGGAAGAGTGCTGGGGCCAGCCTGGGCTATGTGTTGTGGGCTACCCTGCAAAGAGAGGGGGAGGGGATAGAGGAGAAAAGAAAATCTAAGAATTGAGCATGAAGGCACAGAACTGTGACCGTGTATGGCATCCTGGGAAAGGAGATCTGGAAGCAGCCAGGTGGATGGGGATCTTTGTTAAAGAAAGACAGCAGGAGGTGAGAAGCCTGTAGAAGGTCATGGCCAAGGGGCCACGTTTCAGCACTCGGCAGTCCTCCCTGAAGCTATGTGCCAAGCAGCATGGACAGGCTGCAAGGAAACCCGGGGAAGGTCTGAAGCCCAAAGGAGCCTCTTCAATTCTATTTAAAAGTTTAGGTGTTCTCCTTTAAAAAAATTATGTGCATGTTACATTCTGCTTCTTAAGTGATTTTCACTTTAATACTGAAAAAATAATGTTATTTTTTCCAAGCTTTCAAGTCGAATATATGCTCAGAAGCCAGCCATATGTCCTCCTCCATATGCCTGAGCAGCCATAGAAGTGTGTAGACCAGGGCTTGAAGAGCTTTGTTTACTGGGATGGAGACCTAATCAGAGATAACGGGAAGAATATGGGAAAGCTAGGAGGTCTCCCTCCTGGCTCCCCTTCGCAAAACTCCAGACACTCCTCCAACCAGCAAGAGATGCACAAAGAGAAGACAGCACTACGTTGTCCCAAGGGGCATAGACTCAGCTAACACAGATGAGGTCACCCAGCTACTGTGAAATACACATTCCCACCATCTTCTGCCATTACAAAAACTCTCCGAGGTCTACTCTGATGCAGAGACCCAATACTTCATTTCCAGAGAATGCCATCCTTAGGGGTTCCTTTCCAACAATGGTATACTAGTCTCCTCTGGGCTTTTAAAATGGAGCTATCAGAACTCCACCCACCGTCTTCTCTGCCGATTGTACTCCCAGCTACAACAGGCAACCTTTCCCCTCAGTTACCTCTTGGCTTCGAAGCCCAAGTGGCCAGAGGGTCACCAGGACTTTCAATTCCTCAGGGTCACTGCTTCCCCAAATGGGATCCTTCTGTCCTTGGCTATGTCCTAGAGTTACACACACACACACACACACACACACACACACACACACACACACACACACACCTGGCAGAAAGCAAGATTGGGAGCATGGATCATTGGGTTCAATCATAAAAGGTAGGTCCCAAGCTCTGCCTCTTGCTTCCCATATCCATGGTTGCCAACTCAGAGTTCACACTGAATGCAGAAATGTAGCAACCAAGCTTGCATTGGATCATCTGCTACTTGCTTCCACCTCTGAATCTTCAAGGTCAGCTATAGAAGGAGACTATGATAAAGCCAGCAACTGCATCATACATATCACCCTGGACATACAGGGGATTCAGGGTTGGCCAGTGAAGCTGGACAGCTGGGCGTTAGCAGCAAGGCTAGCCTCGGGGGAGAAATGCATGATACCCACATGAAGTGTATCCATGGCATGTTTCATTTCTCTAATGTCTCAGACCATCTTTGATTCCGCTTGTGACTGCTACAGTAATTCTCCACCTTCAGACATACAGCTGTCTGTCACCTCAACTATACCACCTACCTTTGGCTTTCTGATACTGCGGTGTGAGATACCAGCTGAACAAACCTAGACATAAGAGGGAAACAGGACTTCCTTTGGCAATCCACAGACACAAAGGACAAATGCTTCCTTTACCATCTCTTGGGTGAGTTGCTCTGGGACTTTCAGAAGGTCTCTGTATTTGTCCATTTTCTGTTACTGGAACAAAATCCCCAAGGCTGGCTGCTTTATACAGAGGCTTATTTGGCTCACAATTTTGGTGGATGGAGGATCCAAACTGCATGGCACCAACCTCATGGCTGAATCACAATATGACAGAGAAACGGGAAGGAAAAGGGAGCCAGATGCATGTAGAAGGGGGAGCATGGGCAGTGCCTCACTTCATGACTCTCAAGAACTAACTTGCCCTGAGAGACCTTCCAAGGACAGTGTCCCCAACACCATACTCACCTCCAGTTAAGCCCCACCTCTTAAGGTTCCCCCACCTCTCAACATCAGCACACTGATCACACTTCTTGCACAGAGACTCCTTGGGAGAGAACCACAGTATTTCTAATATCACTCAGAGTCATGGCCAACTAACATCAGCTTTCCTTTCTTTCCTTCCTCTTCCCATGCCTCCACCCATAGCCACAGATTTAAAACATGCCTCTATGCTCTCGTCTACTTTGGGGGAGAACCTATTCTGAGAGTTGCTCTGAGAATTGGTCCTAGAACACAGCCCCTCCAGATGGGCCTGTCACAGCCGCAGGCCAGATGGCGAGCAGAGTGGGAAGGATCGCAGGCAGGCGTCAGCATCGCTCTGGTTCGGAATCGGTGCTGAAGGCTGACATACGGGTGATGGTACTTACCAGAGTAGATTTGGCTAGCTGTGGTTAAGGGTTTTCGAGGCCCTGACAAAGAAAGATGCCATTTCAGCTAGCCCATGATCAACCCAAACTTCTCTCTAAATATCAGGAGGCCTTCTTCGCATCCAGGGTGGCTCTCTGAAGCTAGGACACAAAGTTGACCTACAGATAAGGGGAAGGAATAGCAAACCTGCCTGAGCAGAGTATGGACGATCAGAGGTGGAAATCTGAGGACGTGTCCTCACGGGAGACCATCCAGCGACTCGGTTTGCAGAGCCGTGCCAAGCCGATTGCATCTGCTATTCAAATGAATCGCATAAAGATCCACCTGTGCTGCATTTGAAACTCCTGAAGGTCCATTATCTGGGCCTTTCTGAAAGCTGCTGGCTTCTCAGAGACCTTGACACACACATGAAAGCCACGCACCTAAGTGTGGCATCAGCTGATTCGGAAGTTCTCAAAGACCTGCTGCACCGGAACGTTTACATCCCCCCCAAATTCACATATGGAGATCCTGGCCCCCAAGGTGATAGCATTGGGAGGTGGGTTCTTGGGAGCTGATTGGAGGTACAAGGGCTTGAGCTGTTGTGATTGGGATTTGTCCCCTTATAAAAGAGACCCCGAGAGACCTCAAGCTCTTGCCACTGTGGGAGAACACACTGAGAAGCCAGCAGCCTTCAACCTTGAAGAGAGCCCTGGCCAGAATCTAGCCGTGCTTGGTGCCCTGACCTTAGACTTCTAGCCTCTCTAACTATGAAAAACAAATGTCCATCACATAATAATCCACAGCTATGGCAACTTGTGATCGCCCCAGTCTGCCTTGGGCATGCACTCAACACCATGTCTCTACTGGTGGACAGGAAAAACCCCTTTGCCATCCTCAGAGGACATGATCTACATACTATAGATCAGGAATCTGCAAACTGAAAGCTGCCCAGAGCCCAGAACACCACCCTGCTTGTTGGCTTATATGTTATCTGTGCCTGAGTTTTCACTAAAGCTATAGAGTTGAGCAATGGCAAATCAAGACCCTGAACTTAATGCTGAAATTATCCTTTTTAAGAACAATTGTCCACCCCCGTTCTTGACAGGAGATCCATTCCACAGCATGGAAGTCCCATCCTCTGCACACAGAAATCTTGGCAAACTTCTAGGAAGTCTGCTATTTCCAGGTCTCACATAATGTCCCCCATCTAGTGGACAACAAGGTCATCAAAACTCCATAGAACAGTTTATAGCAGAGATTGTGAGAAAGTATACATCCTCACAAGACAGGAAATGCACTATTGCTCCCTCTGCCTCTGGTGTTTGTCATGATTGGGAAGGAAGAAAGACGCCTTTGCCGGCTCCAAAGCCAGGGGCTGCTGCTTAGGGCCAGAAAAACACATCTGAAACAGCAGCTGTATTAGAACCTTCGCCCAGAGGAGTTTATAATGAGCTATTATCTCCTCAGGAGCTCTTTCACCCTGACAAATGAAAACCTCAAGAGCAGATGAGCCCGGAAGCCCCTGCCTGTGTCCTTCAAGCTCTTGTAGCTGCAGTAGTGCAAATGTGGTGGTGTTTGTTCATGGATTCTGCATGAACAAACATGCAGGAACAGGGCGTCCTCACCATGGCCTCCTCCTTTCCACCATCACATCCAGGCTAGGGCGATGACAGGGCTGTTGGGTGGTGTCTTCTATCCTCCTAGTACGGGACCCCATGGGAGATCTGGATTAATCCCCTAGCCTATCAAATTCTGCCTCACTCCATCTTTTATGCCATATATAACAGTAAAAAATAGAAACATACAATCGTGAATTCCTCACTTAATTTAGAGCCAATGTCCCGTGGAATTGCAAGAGGTTAGCCATGCCCCTTTTCTTAGGACACAGTCCTTGGGTTTTACATAGTAGCAGGTTCCCTTGGGGGAGACTGAAGGAGTTCACAGAGAGACAAGGGTATAGCAACCAGATTCCAGGCCTCTGTTGTACTCCAGGGGTCAGGGTGGTGGGCTGAGTGGGCGACAGGAGGAGAGTAATGGAGTGTGGTCTTCAAGTAGTCATTGTCCCATCCTTGTAGTTACAGACTAACAGGAAAAACAACAAAGATACATGATAGGAATACAGGATTCTGTGAGAGCGTGGACGAGGGGAACCTGCCCTTATTCTGCCAAACTTAAGAAGGACGCATAGCCAACAAGTCATACGAGAAGCATGACATTGGATTCCTAATTGTTGCTTAAATTTTTGTTGTTTTTAGGCCTCTGCTGAGTTTGAAACACGTCATTTATGTTCTAAAGCTTTCCAGGACATAATGTGGTTGTTTACAGGTTATATGCATATATCCATTCTTAGGAAACCTCTGGAAGGTTATTCAATCAATCTAATGGTGGTGATCTGTGCACAGTGGGTTATAGTCGATATATTTCCTTTACAATCACTCCTCTTGAGGATTCTTTTTCAAACACACAGAAAGTAGGCATTAATTTTTTTAACAAGAAAAAAGCGACTCACTTATTTTAAAAAAAAACATTTTATTTTTTTATTTGCAAACAGAGAGAGAGATAAAAGAGAGAGAGACAGACAGACAGACAGAGAAAATGGGCACAGCAGGGCCTCCAGCTGCTCCAAACAAACTCCAAATGCATCTGCCACTTTGTACATCTGGATTTACATGGGTTCTGGGGAATTGAACCAGGGCAGTTAGGCTTTGCAGGCTTAGCCTTAACCGCTAAGCTATCTCTCCAGCCCAGTTTTTTTTTCTTAAGGACTCATTAAGCAATTAGATTATTAAGCTATTTCACCTCTAAGTCCTCATTTCCTCCAGAATCTTGACAATACTCTTTGCATCCCATCGAATGCCCAGAGCAGCAATGCCCCCCCACACACCGACACACACCCCCAGGAACATAAATGGCTCAGCCTGGCCAGCTCATGGCCACATCTCTGTGGCCCATCCAGCATGGGCTGCTCCCCAGGCAAGGTGAGTCCTGAGATAAGACAGACTGCCAGGGTCCAAGTACTTCCCAGTCTTTCTCAAGGCAGCTGCTTTTCTCAAATCCCTCACTGACTTCATCGAAACAGCTTGACTGTCTTTTTAACCAAAGATCATCGAAACATCTTGAATGCTTTCCAGAAACATTGGGTTTGTCAAAACTCTCAGTCATGCTCGGCTGATTAATTCTAAATGCACATGACTGGAAGAGAAGCCGAGGGTGAGCAAATGGGATCCTTATGTTTTGTTTTGGATTCATTCACACCTAATTCTGCCATATATAGGGAAAGAGATGGGGGAAGGGCACCAGATGCCCTGCATTTGACCATGATACTGGAGGATACTGTGAAGTCAGGATGCTGTCGGGAAGCTGGGTATAGACTCTCCTTGAGTCTTTACTAAGTGCCATCTATGTGTCAGCCCTGCACTGGGCACCACAGACACCCAGCCAGCCTCCAGTTCTGCCCTCCAAGGATTCCAAAGGCAATGTCTAAGGTGAGTGTCGAAACAGCGTCAGGGCTGGGAGTTCACTAGCTCCAATGGGACACCGAGGAACAGGAGTCAGCTTTGCCCAGGGGTGAGGGGAGGCTCCAAAGATCACTGTGCCCATGCCACTGTGAATCCAGTCTTCATGCCAGGTGTTAGTGCCCTAGGGCGGCCTCAGCAGCCAGCACAAACAACTAGGTCAAAACAGTAGCCACGCACCCTCTCAGCGTTCAACGAGCCAGAGGCAAAGGCGCTCTCTAGAGGATCTGAGGGATCATCCAGTCCCTCAGTCCTTCAGTGGTACATGGCATCCCATGGCTCAGATCTTGCCCATCTCATCACATGGTTGCCTTCTGGTCTCTGTGAGTTCCCCTTCTGAGAATAGCAATATTTGATGTAGAGCACACCCTAAATCCAGTGTGGTTGCCTCTCAGCATCCTTTCCCCAAACGAGTCATATTTGTACGCGCAGATTAGACATTTCAGTACAATATACCGTGTTTCAGTTCCTTACGTACAGCATACACGTTAACTCTCACCACAACCCTAGGAGGTGGCACAATGTTAACTCTAATCATCAGATGAGGAAACAAATATGAAGAGGAAAAAATGGCTTACCAATCAATGACTGTAAAAACCAACAAGAGGTATGCAGGGTTTGAACACGACCAACAGACTCCAAAACCCCGAGTTCAGGCTGAATGGCTTCCCAAAAGTCTAAATAGACCCTTGCCATAGGATCTGGCAATCACAGCCTGGACATTCAGTCAAATGAGCTAAAAATGTATCCCCACACAAAACACGGGTGCTTAGAGCAGCTGTTCCCAAGTCAAGAAGGTGGCACGTCCATACTATGACATATTATTTAGTGACAGAAAGAAATGAACTATCACGATCTATTGGGACATTGCTAAACGAAAGAAGCCAGTCTTGAAAGTGGATGTATTGTGTGACTCCAACAAGATGCTATTCTGGAAAAAAATACCAGAAGTATGGAAACAGTTAAAAAATAAAAGATCAGTAGTTGCCAGGGTTCTGGCAGCGGAACAAGCAGGACTCTTAGGCCAGCGGGACCGTTCTGAAGACTGTAATGGTGTAATGTAAATGGCACCATTTGCATGTTAGGAAACCTCAGAGCTCAGTTGATACTGATGTATTAACACAGACCTACCATGTAATATACGTATCACACCAAAGTGTTGAGATGAGAGAGAGAGAGAGAGAGAGAGAGAGAGAGAGAGAGATGGGGGAGGTGAGCACAATGGGAGGGAACAAACATGGGAACTGTTTACTGAGAACATAAAACTGCTCCAAGTCAATTATCCATCAATAAATAAGAACTCCCCAGGAAGAAACTCAGAACTCATCAAAGTGCTGCGAAGCAACAGTGGAGTGTTCAGCACTAAGTGAGACATCTCTGTCACACCCTCTAAGGCCCAGGAACCATTGCTGAAGGGGTGGAGGACAGAATGCAAGAGCGAAAGGAAGTTTTCAGGACTGTTTCCCAGACACGAAGTGGCTGTGACACTGGTGACCTCACCGTGGCCGACACGACCTACCCAGGATGTGCAACAGGAGGGAAGATAATGACATCAAAATAGGAGACAGGCTGGAAAAAAAGGGATTCCATGGAGGGGAGAGCAGACGGCAGGGTGGTGGAAGGGATTGTGCTCATGGTACTTACATTGTCTATATGTATGGAGATTGTCAATAAAGGGTATTTTTAAAAGGACTCTCTAGGAACCAGTATTGGGCAGTCCTGAGAAGGCCAAAGGGCCATGAATCTGCTAAGAAGTGAAGAGACTGAGAACCCTGAGAGACTAGGTTCCAGTGTCCCCTCCCTCCTCCGTGGGAAAAAGGTGTGTGGCTTTCAGAAACTATGAGACGGTGTCCGTCACTCACTCCTCAGCTCAAGGGAGTGCAGCCAGTGCGCAAGAACACAGCTTGGGAGCTCAGGTGACCAAGGGTGCGAGGAAATGAAATGGACCTTGGAGGCTGTGAGGACCTGCTACCTCAGCTTCCAAACCTGGGGCCAGAAACAGACAGGAGAATTGATTCAATAAACTAAAACAACCGAGTTAAAGCCCTGTGTGATCTCTGCTTCCCTTGCACAGGTCCAAGAGGGGCTTTGGCAAGAGGTAAGAGGGAGGGCTGGAGCCAGGACAAGCCAGTGCCACCTCAGGGCTTCCTCCAACAGCCAGGGCTACCTGGGATCTGCTCACTATGGCTCCGCTCCTGGCTTCCTGTTCCGTCAGAGCCAGGATTGGAGCTGCCCAGGCCCACCCTCCCCACCAGTGCCCTTTTCCCTGCCTTCTTGACACTTCTGTCTCTTTCCCGGTCCCCACTCTACTTAAAGGAGATTTTAGTGAAAACAGTTACCACAGTGTCAAGGGAAGAAATCCCTGTCGTGGCTCTTGGCTTCCTCTCACTGGCACACCCATGGCTCCTTCTGGTCATTGGCCTGTATACTAACCTGCCATCCCAGCATGCTCCTGGAAGACCTGCTCCAGGCCCCCGAATCTTCCCTCCGACATCTCCCCAGCTTCTCTGTGGGCTGCTGAGCCTTGGCACTCAGTAACAGCACTGACCGGGGAACAAATGGCCAGTACTGACCCAGCCCTCAGTGACAGGCCCTCCACTCTGTCAGGCTCCCCACACCCAACATGGGGGGTTGTGACTGTACAGGAGGTCTCTCTTCCCGGCTCCCTTTCTTTCTGGCCCTGCCTTCAAAGAGTGTACTGTGTCCTTGGCACCCAGTGAACCCACATTTGGGTTCCTTCCCTCCACGGGCCACCCTGCAGCCCTCTGAACCTTTCCTTTTGCTGTTTCCTATGCTTCACTTCAAGCTTCTACCTGACCTTTCAGACCCCCACATACCCAACAACTCTACCAAGACTTTCCATGTTCTCCCAAGTGACTTCTAAAGCCCATCCTGCTTGTGTAGCTATACATTGTATATTGCATTTCCATTTCTGTCTTTCTCAAATAGGCTTATTACTTCCTTACTATGTTCCCAGCATAAAGCACAGTATCCAGCGCACACAGTAGGTGCTCAGTTAATGCTACAGTGTAGACAAATGGGCAGCAGGCAGTTCAATATTATTTCACTCCCAAAGTATAGACACTTGCAGAGCAGATGGAAACCACTCAGGGAACTGAGCTCTCCTCTCAAGCACAGACCCTCTCCAGCCTGGGCTCCAGCTCCCAGCTGAGGTCAAGGCTTGACCTGAGGTCAAGACTCCTGCCTGCTGTCAAGGAGGTGTGGTCAGCTCTTCTCAGAAACCAAGAGGTATTCTCCTCTCTCTTCTGAGTGTTGCCCACTGTTGATCTGACTTTAGCTTTGGGCTCATTGCAGTCACTTGGTCATTAATTCATTTATATCAGAGACGAATTCACTGAGCATTCGTCACCAGCCAGCCTCGGAAAGGTCTGGGCTAGGCTAGACTCAGTGACGAGCCGTCTTCCTCATCTGCCCCAAGGAGTTCAAGTTCAAATGGGGAAGGCAGACGAATGAATGCTATTCAAGGAAGGCTTCCTAGTAAAGGCAATAGGTGAACTTTAGTTTTAAGTGTGTATAAGCACAGGACTTGAGACTATTTTAAAGCCAGACTCCTCATTATCTGGGGAACCCAGGTCAATTTCAGGAACTAGAATAAGCTCCATCAGCACCCCAGAATAGGTAGAAGAGGCCCATGCTAGAAAATTATCCAACATCTGCCTCTGAGACCGGTGTCCTCAGGTCCCACAGCTCAGACACTGTTCCTGGCCATGTTTCTCATTTTCAGTGAATTAAAAAGGCCAGACCAAGGCTGAAAATGTGGCTTCATGGTCAAGCTTTTCCCTAGTGTGCATGAGGGCCCAGGTTCGGGTCATAACACCACAAAAGAATTTTTTAAAGGCATACCACAAAGTCCTAGGCAGAGATCGACTGGCACTTTAACATGAGCTCAGGAAAGGGACTACCCCTTGGGGATCCAAGTCACTTCTAGCTCTGTGACATTGGCAAGAACTTCACCTGGCCTCAGGTTCCAGATCTGTGGAGGCGGGTATCATGGCATCTCCCTTGTGTGCTGTTGTAAGGATGGAATCAAATCACCTGTGTAAACTTCATCATTTGGGCCTCTTTAGCCTACCTGAATATACCAGGCTATGGCTTCCCTTCCACAGGTCATCCATCCTCCCTTGGCTGCAAGGGCCACCACAACTTGTCTGGACTGTCCCTGATTCCTGCTTCCTGCTTGTCTCCCCCGATGTCACTCCTCAGTAGAGCTTCAACAGATGCCTTAGAACCAAGTCCCTTGGTCACAAGGTTTGTGATACTTAGAATTTCTCTTTCTTTATTGGCAGTGAAGTTCTGGGCTTTATTCTGCAACATGGAGGCTATACCTTTGCCCGCTCACCCCCAAGCTTTTAAATTATGATTACTGGTAGATTCCTGGCAGCATCCTTCCTGGCCTCCATGGCATGCCCACTTTTGAAGACAATATAACTCAGAAATTCCAAGCTTTTATCACAGAATTGACTTTTACACTAATGGTGAGAATTATACTAAATGTATCATTTTAGTGACCTTTTTCCCCCTCTTAGATGCTTTACTAAATATCTTTGTCAGGTGACTTCTTGTTCCTTGTTTCTTGGTGTCAGGCTACCTTTGCCAACCTCTGGATCTTCTGTGTCTTTCCTAGTACCTCACGTCACTCGGTATCATTCTTGATGACATTTCATTACCTCTTTGCCAGCCCACAGTAAGGGCAGAGACTAGATCTTCTTATTCACTGCTGGGTCTTCAATGAACCCATGTGGCTGACACACACCATACTCAGCAGCCGTCTGAATGAACCCAGAGAGCAAATAAACCAAACTGTGAAGGATGCTGAGTGCACCACTCACCTGATGTGTCTCTCTTACCTCACCTGTGTAGTGGGAAGAATGAATAGTCAAGTGGCCTGCAAAAATAAGTGTTGACCTAATATCCCCGGAAAGACTCCATGAGAGATGGTGACAGTTCTAAGAAACAGCCAGCCAGGGCCTGGACTTCGGATCCCGGAGATGTTTGCTAAGGTGAGGACATCCTGTGTGGGCACCCCGTGCCCCCAGAGATGCCCTGAGGGCAGTCTGGCATGGCTCAGCTGGGCCTGGATGAGGTGGCTGTCCTCTCATTGGGGGCTGGTGCAGGTCTGCACACTGATGCTTCCAGCTAATGAAGAAAAGCAGAGAGGGGAACATTGCCAATGAGTTTGTGCAGATTCATCATTTTGAATCCTCATTCTGAACATATGTTTTCGATCTCATGCAAAACATGGATTTCTGGTTTCCATTACCTTTGTTTCGTTTTAGAATATAATGTTTTTTATAGTCTGGGAAGGGAGGGAGGAGGAAGCAGGCAAGAGTGCTTTTTATTTTTCCATCAGAAGAAAGAGGGATGAGAAAGCCAAGAATGCAGGCTTGGGAGGCTTGTCATGGACTCCCAAGGATCTGTCATCGATTCTCACGAGCATGTATTGAGCGCCTCCTGTGTGCATGCAGGTGGGACAAAGCCACGGCCCTCGGCAGCCGAGCAAAGCAGAGAAGCTGGCTCACGTCACGTGGTCCAAGAGACAGATGTTTCCTCTGGAAGGGAAAAGAAGAAAGCAGAGGGATAATAGAGAAAGGGGAAAATGAAAGAAAAGAGGAGAGGGTGAAATGAGGGAAGAAAAGGGGGTGACGAATCAAAGTGTCGGGAGGTAAGCGAAGGAAGGAAGGGACGCGTCATTATCACCTCCCTGTGGTCAGTGCATTGCATTTTGTCTTCTCTTTGTTCCTCATGACATCCCCTGCAAGCAAAGCCTGTCCTCTGCTTGACAGGTGACAAACAGAAATACAGGCAATGGCTAAAGTGCCACAGCTAGCAAAGCACCAGCCACCGAGCGCCAGAGCTGGCCTCTCCCACCTGGATCTGCTCTCAAGATAGGCCTGTCCTCCTGCGTGCATGAGGGTCCCGGAGCCAAGTGCCTCTACCAGTTCCTCCCCAGCCTCCCAGAACCACAGCCAGTAAACCCAGTGGACCTGAGACATCATCTGGCCCAGAAGCAGGTGGAGTCTGGCCGGAGATGCTGTGCAGAGTGAAGACCCGGGCCCAGTCCTCCCCAATGAAGCCTCGGGGAAGTTGACAATGACAATGGCTATGGCATTTAATTGCTTGCAGAACGACAGAGTCTGCAGTCCACCCTCTGCACCCCATCCCATCCCAGCGGAAGCCTCCCCAGGCAGCCGAGCAGGAAGGTTGGTTTTGGCAGAAAGCTGGGTGCTGTCCAGCTCGATAATCGCCCATGTTAACACACCATTATGCGTGTCGTTAACAGACTTGGCAACTGGGACTTGGCTTTTTTTCCTCTTTGCATTTTCTTTTGATTTTCTAAAAATAGAAAAAAAATAAAATATAACCCCATGTGTGAACCAGAAAGACCGAGGTTCCCAGGCACACAGGTGCTCCTGATTCTGCCTAGAAGAAAGCGACTCAGCCAAAAGCACACCTTCCTGCCAGAAAGTATCTCAGCCTTTGCTCTTGAAGGCTTGTCTGACATCATGGGTGGGGTTTGTGGTTCCTCACAAGGCCACACCCAACCTTTTTGCTCCCACCTTCCCCTTTACAGCCCTAACCACAAGATGGGAAGGAGGGGGGCTTTAGAAAACGACTTCATTGGTACTGAAAAGCTAGTCCAGAGCCTAAGGTGGGGAGGTCATAAGTCCAAGGGGGAAAACTACCACTGCCGTCTAGCTAAATGGATTAATCATCCCCACCACACTGCCCTCTAAATACTTATGTGTATGACCATAGATTAATGCTACTCTCACTTTTGGTTTGAGAATCTTCTCTTTTCAGATGTCAATAACCACTAGGGTGACTCAAAACTCACCAATGTGCTGAGAAGTGACAGTGGCATTTTCAGCACTGAGACATCTCTATCACACTCTGAAAGGCTCAGGGACTTGCAGAAGAGGTGGCAGAAAGAACACAAGAGCCAAAGGAAGCAGAGGACTACTTACAATGATGGCTTCCAGACACAAAGCGACCGTGACATTCATGACCTCACAGTGACTGATGTTACCTCCACAAGACCGGCAGAATAGGAGGGGAAAAATGATGACATCAAAATAGAAGAGAGGCTCGTTGGAAAGAAGAAAGGGTTCAGTGGGGAGGGGGACACTTGAAAGGTAAAAGGGAAGGGTGGTGGGAGGGGACTACGATCATGGTATATTGTTTCTATTTCTGGAAGATGTCAATCGACTGATGTTTTTAATGGCGTCATCATTTTGTGGGTTTTGAGAACTTGATCAACAGACATAACCAGGGCTGGGGAGATGGATCAGTGAGTAAAGTGCTTGCCTCTCAAGTTCAGATCCCTAGGACTCATGTAAAAATGAACATGGTGGCACATGCCTATAATCCCAGCTCTGGGAAGGTGGAAACAGAAGGCTCTCTGGAGCCCACTGGCCAGCCATTCTACTTAATAGGTGAGCTCTAGACCGAAGGGGACATCCAGTGTCCACAAAGGTAAAATTGTTCCTGAGGATTATACCTGAGGTTGCCCTCAGTCCTACACACACACACACACACACACACACACACACACACACACACGCATACACACACGTACACGTATACGTGCACTCACATGGAATTAAAAAAGAATCATAACCTCATTTCTCTCAGCTGGAAAATTTAAATAGTAAGGGAACATTGTACTTAATTCCCCTCCCTGTGTATTATGTTCATCTATGGAAAGACAGAAAACAGAAAGAGTGAGAAGAGGAGGAAGGGAAAGAAGGAAGAGGGGGAGAAATGAGGGAAGGAGAAAAGGAGGGAGGAAGAGAAGGGGAGTGTAGGGGTTCATATTTTATTGTTATTTAAGAGGATTTGAACATAATATACAGAGACCATAAGATAAATCAGACATAAGCTTGGTTTTCCAAAACCCTACAGTCACAGAAGAACTAGGTATAAATAAATTGAATTGCTTCATTATTCCACAACATATATTAAACAGCTCTCCAACTCATGATAACACCCCATCCAAGTTACCATGCTCTTTCACCTTGAACGTTGTAGTTGCCTTCCAATTGCTCCCTGCTCTCAGCAGGGCAGCCTTCTGAAACAACAGGCTGATCATGTCATTCTCCTCTGAGAGGTCCCAGGACCCTCCCAGGGACATGATCTAAGGTTCTTACACCAGCCCAGAAGGACCTGGGAGCTGAGACCCCATCCTCTCGCTCCTCCTCACTCCAGGCTGCTTTCTCTCCCTTTGATCTCTTCTAGACTGATGATCCCCCAGACACCTGTGCAGCTCATCTCCTCCACCTCTGCCACAATGTCACCTCATCAGAACGACCCTCTGCCCATAGCCTGCTGGCTTGTACCTCACATTGCTTTGCTTTGCTCTATTGACTTTCTAAATCACAGCACACATCTGGTTCATGGTGTTCAGCCTCTATCACCAGAATGCAAACTCCCAAAGAGAAACAGTGCCCTGCATGTACTCTGCACTCCATAAATATTTATTGAGTGGGTTAATGGATACCAAAATTAACACGTTATATGCCAGGTGAGACCAACCAGACAGTCCTTCTCACTAGACAAAAGAATTCAGCAGCCACCCGGAGGAGGTACCTTGGTTCAGCTATGAAAGACCAGAGCCAAGAAACCCTTCTCAAAGGAGAAGATTTCTCAACTGAGCCTCAAGAATGAATTGGAATAATAGGTAAAATTGGGAATGTTGGAAGTGGGAAAGGAGCATTCCAGATGTAGGGAACATTATTTTAAAGGGCACAGAGGAACACCTCAACGTGCTGGTTTTGAAAACCACTGACAGTCCAGTTTTTATGTAGCTGCCTGTGGGGATGGAATAATCAGAGATGGATCTAGAAACATCGACATGAAACAGCTGTAGAACCACCCTGACAAATCCCTCACCAACTCCACATGGAACACAGTTTGGAATGAGCCCATATGAGTTCCAGGGGAACAGAAAAGACATTGAGTACTCCACAGACATTGCCTCTGTCAAAGTATGAAAATGAGCCAAAAAACTATAAGGTGATGATTGAGTAACCATACCCCTTACTTATTTCTAGAATGAAAAATACCACTTGTTCCCAAAAGATAACAGAATCTAAGACTATATAACATATTATCAATAATATCCAGGATGTGATCAAAAATTACTAGATATCCATATAATGAAAAATATGGTCTATATTCAAGAGACTCATTCTAAGATATACAAATGCTAGATTTAGCGAACAAACACTTCAAAGTATGCTTATACCTTTTTTTTGAAGAATTAAAGCAAAGACTTCCAGTTAAGATGGCAGAATAGGAGCCATGCCAAAGAACCTGGAGTAAAAACAAACAAAAAAAAAGAGGCAACAAAGCACGCAATACACTCTTCTACAGAAAAGTGAAGGTGTGAAGGGAATTATTAACCCACATGAGACCCTAGCAGAGAAGCAGGAGAGAGCTAGAGCTTCCAGAAATTCCAGAAATAGAGGTTCCTCACAACCAGTGAGGGTGGAGATCCAGCCTGTGGTGGCTGAGAAGAGCTTCTATTGGCCTGGCCTGGCCTGAGCCAGCACCGGCACCGGCACCAACACCAGCCTGAGCCAGCACCAGCACAAGCAGAACTATGGGGAAATTTTTCCATTCACGTTGACCATGAGAAATCAAAGATCCTGAAGGAGAAGACAACAGGGACCGGGACCAGCTGAGCAGCTGCAAAACAACTTCAGACAACTCTCCACAGCCTTCCCTTCTACCCTCACTAGTATGTCCAGAACCCCAAGGGATCAAAGCCACCTCTCCACCACACAGCATCCAGCACAGCGGATATGAAGAGCAGATCTACCCACCTAACAAGCCGAGCCAAGCCCACCATGAAACAAAGAGGGAACCAGCTTTACACTCAATATAGGTGAGACAGAAAGCGACCTCAAAAAAGGTAACTGAGCTGTCTTACATGGGGGCAATATATACTTCAAAACCAGGTATATAGGCTGGCACTGGAAGAGCTGATTGCACCTTCCATTGGGCCAGGCTGCTGAAGAAGCCAAGGGAGGGAAAGAATTCAAAACCTGGTGCATTGAGACAAAAATACTGATGTGTTAGATTTGATTGATGTATTTTTAGTCTACTTTGCCATCCTTAAATAAATTGTATGTTGGAGTTAACTTTTGATATCTATTTATAGTGCTTTTTTTTTTCTTTTTTCTTTCTTTCTTGGGGACAGGGTCTAACTCTGGCCCAGGCAGAACTAGATCCCATTGCAGCCCAGGAATCTCAGCCTTCCAACCAATGGACATTATGGCATAAGTCATCATAACCATCCAGTCTAGGGCCTTTGTTTTTCTTAGTTTGCCTGCTTGTTTTAATCTCCCCTCATGCATAAATACTCCATGTTATATTTGTTTGTGTTTGTGTATTGCTCAGTTGGATATTAGGTTTGTTTTGTATTTTTCTCTACCCAGCCTATTATTGAATTCTTCCTACTTTTCTTCCCAAGCACAACTTGTTTACTCTCTCTCTATTTCCAACTTCTTTACCACATTCTCTCCAGCTTACTTCCTCTGTTTTATTCTGCATAACTACAGCCTTCCATACCATCAGCAGCCTCTAAAATATGTGGAAACTAACAGTGCCCCAACTCCCCCTACCAGATTCTTGTGACACCTCCATTTTTTTCAAAGTAAATACCAGTCCTCACACTAACTCACCCTACACTGCTCCCAAAACCCACACATACTTCTACAAACCTGATTCATTTATCCACCAGCAATTATTGTTCTTTTTTTAAATTTCTTTATTACCCATAATTAGATACATTGAATAAGCAAATAATGTGTTGATATCCTCAGTTCCCCAATTTCCCTCTTCCCTGTCCCCAATCAGCTGGATATTCTCCTCCGTGGGCAGTCTAGATCAGTCCATGGGGTAGGGGGTTATGGATATCCTAGGAGTCAACCCGGTTCCACCCCCCTTTGTATGTTGTTCCTGAGGGGCGCAATGTCTCTGGGAGTTCTCCCCCACCATGGCTCTTACAATCTTTCCGCCCCTCTTCTGCTCAGTTCTCTGAGTCATGGACCCACCAGCAATTATTGAAATCAAAAAGAATACTAATATTAATTTGCTTCTAGGGCATTTGCATGGCAGACATATTGAACAGGTTGGGTAACTCCTGCCATTATTTTGGAAGTAAGATAGAAGCCACATCTGGTCCCTGGAGCTCCTACCCTGAAGGTATAATTTATGATCTACACACCTGAGAATACAGCAAATAATTAGAAAACACAAGTATTGAAATAATTCACAGTGCAAAAATCTCTATGGAATAATACATGAAACAAAAAAATTAGGTTAATATAATACCTCCATATATTATAAACCCAATACTAATGGCCTTCAATGAGGTTGAATTAGATGAAATGCCAGAGGATTCAAAAGAATAATTTTATGTGCTCAAAGAAATTAAAGGACTCAAAGAAGAAAACAGTTGAGCAGGGTGGTTCATGCCTTTAATCCCAGTATTTGGGAGGCAGAGGTAGGAGGATTGCTGTGAGTTTGAGGTCAGCCTCAGACTACATATTGAATTCAAGGTCAGCCTTGGCTAAAGCTAGACCCTACATCAAAAAAGAAGAAAGAAGAAGAGGAGGAAGAAGAAGAAAACAAACTTCTGAAGAAATATCAAGAGAACACAAGAAATCAACTTAAAAATATAAGGTGGTCAATACAAGATATGAGTAAGGAATAGAAATGCTGAATAAATACCAATTTGAGTACCAGAAATGAAAAACACACTAAGTCAAACAAAGTTTAAAAACTCTGTAGAAGAAAGTTTCACCAATAAAATGCATCAACGAGCAGACAGAATATCTGAGCTTAAAGACAAGGTAGCAGATCTAGAATATTCCAACAAAATAAAAGACAAACTAATAGAAAGGTATGAGTGAAAATTTCAAAACATTTTGGACACTGAAGAAATCAAGCTTAAGAATTCAAGGTATAGAGGAAGGAGAATTTTAATCTAAAGGCATATTAAGTATTTTTAATAAGATCATAGAAGAAAATTTCCAAAAAAAATAGGAAAAGAGGTGCCAACACAGATACAGGAGGCATTAAAACACCAAACAGACAAGACCAGAAAAGAACCTCTCTTGGCCATATTAGAATCAAACTACTAAACACAGAGATCAAAGAAAATATATCAAAAGCAGTAAGATAAAAGCACATAGTCATCTATAAAGGCAAGCCAAACAGGATAAGAGCAGATTACTCAACACAAACTTTAAAAGTCAGGAGAGCTTGGAATGATCTGTTCTAAGCTCTGAAAGACAACTGCCAACCAAGATTACTCTACACAGATAATTCATAATTGAAGTAGAAATAAGGACTTTCCATGGCAAAAGAGGCTAAAGGAATACATGACCAATAAGCCAAACCTACAGAAAATATTTGAAGGGACCTTATAGTCGAAAGAGAAGGAAAAGTACATACACGTGACCACAAAACAAGAATAAATTGTGGGAGTTTAGGAGAGAGACCCGACAATGGTGCCAAGCTCCTCCTTAACCCCTCCCTGATCAGAGCTTTGCCTTGCCTCCTACAGTATCAAAATGTATTCTTGCATTGTATTCTTGTTTAATTCTTGTTTCTTAAACACGTATGTACTTTTTTTCTGGTGTTTTTTTTAATTCCACACCCCAGTACCCTAACAGCAGTTAGGATTATTTCTTCATAGGGAGGATTCTGACAGTTCAGGCAAGCTCCATAGACCCCCCACCCCTTGAGTGAGAGGTATCTCCAGTCAGTGCCCAAACTTAGATGGAAAGGCTGATTGGTCAGGTATAGACCAATCAGCTGTCTCTCTGACTTGCCTGGTGGAAGTTTTAAAAAGCTTCCCTAGAACAAAGGCCAGTCTTCTTTTTTCCACATGGCATCTTAGAAGGAGGACTTTTATTTTCCAGGGCTCAGTATTCTTTTCCACATAAACCTTCCCCTCTCATGATGGGGCCCTCTTTTTCTTCTGCTTGTTTTCTGAGCAGCATAGATTTTATTAAAATCTCTCCCCACACTGATGGCTGAAGAATTCTAACTCCCCATGTTCCCTTAAATAAACTCTTTTATTATATCTTAATATCTGGTTGTCTATGATTCAGGTACTTCTTAAATTTTGAGGTGTATTGGAATTTTGCTGGGCATTATCTAAATTCTAACCCCCATCTCAGTCCTTACAGATGGAAAATGGTATTCCAAGCAGATGGGGCCCTAGGAAACAAGCAGGCATTGCTGCTCTAACATCTGACAGGATAGATTTCACACCAACGTTAGTTAGAAAAGATAGACAAGGTCATTTTATACTGATTAAGGGAGCAGTCCAACACGAGGACATTACAATTCTTAACATACATGCACCAAATATGAACACCAGAGACGTAAAGTCACAGATAACCCCACGCACAATAAGAGTGGATGACTTCAATACCCCACTCTCAACAACTGACAGGTCATACTAACAATAAATAAATAAACAAATAAATAAATAAATAGAAAATATTAAATGAAGTCACCAAAAAAAGAAAAAAAGGAACCCAACAGACATCCACAGAATATTCCATCCAAAGCTACATTATAAACATTCTTTTCAGCAGCACGTGGAACTTTCCCTAAAATAGAACATATATTAGGACACAAAGCAAATCTTAACAAATATAGAAAAATTGAAATAATGCCTTGTACCACAATGGGATTAAGCTATAAATCAATAGCAAAGAAGACTATAGAACATATACAAACTCACGGAAGCTAAACAATATATTTCTGAATGATGATTGGGTCATTGAAGAAATTAAGATGGAAATCAAAAATTTCATTGAATCAAATGATAATGAAAACACATCATACCAAAACATATGGGATATAATGAAGGCCGTCCTAACAGGGAAATGTGTAGCTTTGAGTGTCTATATGAATACATTAAAGGTCACCAGTAAACAATGAGGCATTGGGAAAAAAAGAACAAGGCAAACTAAAGATCAGTAAATAAAAAGAAATAATAATGATCTGGGCAGAAATTAAAGAAATACAAACAAAAAAATATACAATCAATGAAAAAGAGTTGGTTCTTGGAAAGGATAAACAAGATTGAAAACCCCTTAGCAAAACTGCCCAAAAGAAAGAGATGCCAAATTAATAAAATTAGAGATAAAAAGGGCACTATTACAACAGATACCAATGAAACTCAGAAAATCATAAGGACATATCTTTAAAAAGTATGCACTGGGCTGGAGAGATGGCTCAGCGGTTAAGACACTTGCCTCCAGTGCCTAAGACCCCGGGTTCAATTCCTCAGGTCCCACATAAGCCAGAGATGGCCCTGGTGCGTTCTCTCTCTCTTTCTCTCTCTCTCTCTCTCTCTCTCTCTCTCTCTCTCTCTCTCTCTCTCTCTCTGTTTGAAATGAATAAATAAAATATTTTTTAAAAAGTGTGCACTACACGAAATTTGAAAATCTGCAAGAAATGGATATATTTATAGGTATATACAGACTACCAAAATTAAATAAAGATGAGATAAAACATTTAAACAGACCTATAACAGGCACTGAGAGTAAAGCAGTCATTAAAAAAATATCCCAACTAAACAAAAAATGTCCAAGCCCAGATGGATTCCCTGGTGAATTTGACCAAAGCTTCACAGAACTAACACCAATACTTCTCAAACTTTCCCATAAAATAGAAAAGGAAAGAATATATCAAATGGCACATGGACTAGGGATTTCAGAAGGAGAAGAGAATGAAAATGGGGAAGAATATAATATAAGAATATAATAATATAACGTCTTGATAAATAATAGCTGAAATATTTTATATAGGTAAAATACTCAATGATTGCCACATAGAATAAATACAAAGAAAAGCAAACCTATATATATATCAAAGTCAGATTATGAAAATAAGAGAAAATCAATCTTGAAAGTAATTGGAAAAGGAGATATATATATATATATATATATATATATATATATATATATATCAATGCTATGGGTTTACTACAATGAGTCATATCCTAATAACCCCTAAGTCAAGATTTAATTATTTAATTTAAGGTCTTGGAGGGAAAGCTCAATAGATAAGCACTTGACACACAGCGTGAACACCAGAGTTTAGATTCCCAGAATATATGTAAAAGTGGGATGCCATGATGGGTGTCTGTAACTCCAGCATGCCTAGGCCAGGAATGGAGTTATAGGTAGATAGCAGAATTTTCTGGAAGCTCACAGGCTGGCCAGCCTAGAGAACACAGCAGTGAACAATGAAAGATAATTGTTCCAAACAAGGTAAACAGTAAGGACTAACACCCAAAGTTATCATCTGACCTCCATACATGGGCTCTGGAATGTACATGTCCATACTCACCTCAACACACACCAAAAAACTTCATTTAATACACCTATCTGACAACGTGGTACCTTGTTCAATGCTGATTGTTTACCCTGGTGATCAAATAGCTCACTGGCTGGAGCATAGTAGCACAGCCCAACATAAGAAAAGTATTGCACCACACATTGCTAGCCTAAAAATGAATAAAGTTCAAAATTCAAAATAGAATTCGTCGGAACTTGTATAATTTTTTCCACATCACAAAGTTGAATAAGATATATTAGTATATTATTATTTTGTAATATCAGCACTTGGGAATCTAAGGTTGATTATAGGTCCATGGCCTGCCTGGACTACATTTCAAGGCTGTTTTGAACACTTATTTTAAAAAGTCTTAAGTCTTGGGCTGGAGAGATGGCTCAGCAGTTACGGCATTGGCCTCCAGTGCCTAAGGCCCTGGGTTCAATTGCCCAGAACCCACATAAGCCAGACCCACAAGGTCTCTATCTATCTATCTATCTATCTATCTATCTATCTATCTATCTATCTCCATCTCTCTGCTTGAAAATGAATAAATAAAATATTTTTTTAAAGTCTTAAGTCAAACTGTCATGTCAAGGACCATCTATATAGGAAAACAACCATGAGAATTACTGCTGACTTCTCATGAGTAACAATGGAGCCAAGAAAACAATGGGACAACATTTTAATATGCTAAGGAAAAAAAAATCTGTCAATTTAGAATTCTATACTGGTCAATAATCTTCAAAAACTAACATGAAATAAAGACTTTTTAAAATAAACTCAAGCGAGGAGCTCTGGTGTCAGTTCATCTGCTACAAAAATTCTCATGACATTTTTTTTAGGCTGAAAGGTTTTGGTATTCCCTGAATATTCAGGTGGACAGATAGTGGGGAAAGCACAGAACAAAGAAGATTTTTAAAATATTAATTACAAATGTCTTTCTTCTCATAATTTCCACATAGGGCAACTAACTCTTTAAAGTAAAAGTAAGAATACTGTCGGAAGGGGTCTATATAACTTATGCAGAAATAAACAGAAAGGAAAAGCAGGAGATGGGAATAAACATGATGCACTTTTGAGCCATTTGTGAAGTGGAAAATGCCGGCTGTGGCAAAAGAAATGAGAAGGATTGTAAAAAGCATTAAGTTGCAGTAAGAAGCAGCATGGCTGTGAGTCTCAGGAGACTGACTCTGATATGTCAAGGGTGCAGGCTGCTAACCCGAGAACAGCCACTGACAGGTAATGAAAGGAGATACAAAGGGAAAGTCCACAGAGGAAGTGAAATGGAACTCTAGAAAGATGTATCATGAGCAAAGGAAATGATCATTAGGTGTAAGAAATAAGAATATAATGATGGTCTGTTGTGAATATACATGTGGTGGTTGGAATCAAATGACGCTCATGAATTCATGTGTTTTGAATGTTTGGTCCCCAGCTGGTGACAATTTGGGAGTCGAAACCTTGCAGGAGGAGGCGTGTTGTTGGTGGCAGGTTTATGAGTGCTATATCCAGTTTCCCCTTGCAAGTGTTGGACTCACTTTCATAATTCGGTGTGGCAGACATGATTTCCAACCTCTATTCATGCCATCCTATCCCCTGCCATCATGGAGCTTCCCCTCAAGACTGTAAGCCAAATTAAATCCTTTCCTCCCTTCAGCTGCTTTTGGTCAGGTGTTTCATGCCAGCAATGAGAAGGTAACTGCAAATTATAAATATATAAAATATATTTAAAATATTATATTTAATATATATTATAAAATATATCTTATTTATTTATATTAATTTCATATATAATATTTAAAATGTTATATTTAATATTTAATATATATTTTATATACATTTATATATAAAATATATTTTTATTTATTTATATTAATTTTATATATGATATTTTAAATATATTTAATATTTAATATATATTTTATATATTTAAAAATATATATAAATATAAAAATAAATTATATTACACATAAGACTTGAGTTTACAGGCTTAACAATTCATACCTAGGAACTGAGCACAGCCACTTGGCTTCACTTGTCCAGAGTGGGAAACGACAAGCTGTGAAGGGACTTAGCGTATGCCTGGGTCTGTATATACCAAAGCCCGAAGATGTCCATGTCGTCAAAAAGCAGACTCAGAAGCAAAGCCAGCTAAAGAAACGCTAGAGAAACTCTGGCAGGGGTTACCTTAGAACACAGGGAAGAGAGACAGGCCGGTGTTCAAGGACTATGACTTGCTCTCTGTATTCAGGTGGTTCTCTGCCATTGTTATTTTTTCTGGGGTGTGCCCAACCTTGCAAGGTTGAAAATAAATGGCCCTTTTTCACTGCTCAGAGTCTCACAGTCTCTTTATGAAGAGAGGTGGACATTTCTTACAAGCTTGGAGACCCATTCAGGATTTCTGTATTTGGCTGGGGGGACACCTTCAGTGTGGGAGACATGGCCCCATCTTCAGGCCGCCCACTCTTTCAAGGCCTTTGGCTCTCCTCAGCACTTCAGGAAAAAACCCAAGGCAATGTTGGGAGATGCAAAGCCAATGCACAGGGAGCTTGGAGAGCTCTCCAGGAGATATGAGCCAAAGGAGAAAAAGCTGAGCCCAGTGGCTAAGAAGTTTTGAAGCTGAAACTGTGTGACCGAGACAAGAGTCTGGATTTCATTCTTCCATGAGGAAAATGGCTAGAAAGAGACAAAGTGAATACAACAGGGTATGTGAGGGGTTGAGCCACCTCAAAAGAGAGTGTGGAAGAAACCTCCAACTTAAGAGTACAAAAACCTCCGATGGGCAACTCGGATGGGGAAGGGTACAAGCTACCCCTGTGGGGTCAAGGGAATGGGAAACAAGGGGTTAACAAATGCAGAGTTTAATTCTCTGTATTTTCTCGTTTGTCTTAATCGCATACGAGAAAATTCACTGTTCAAGGTCACTAAAGCTATCTCTTGCTGAAATGTCCTTTTCAGACTTTTGTGAGACCAAAAACAATTGCATAAAAGAACTATTTTGTTAAAAATGACAAAGGTGGTGGAGAGATGTTTCAGCAGTTAAAGGCACTTGCTTTCAGAGCTTGATGGTCTGGGTTCAGTTCCCCAGCACCTACCTAGAGCCAGATGCCCAAGATGAAGAGGTAATCTCCAACACCTCCTCCAGGACCCCATTCAGGCCTCATAAAAAAAACCTAAAACAATATGAGAGAAATATGGAGTGTTTTCCTTTTCCTCCTAAATAACAGGTCCCACAAATGCTCCAGCCCCAAGAAGTCCCCATGACGCTAGGGGTGAGTGGATTTGTAAATGTTCCCCCTTGCTAGTACTGAAGTCCAGAACTTCAAAAAAAAAACATGGATGGGCCTAGAAAAATGGCTCAGCAGTTAAGGCACTTGCTCGCAATGCCTGACTCCTAGAGTTCGATTCCCCAGTGCCCACATACAGCCAGATGTCCAGTGGTGCCTGCATCTGGAGCTCATTTGCAGCAGCAGGAGGCCCTGCAATGCCCTTTCTCTCTGGGGGCCTCTTTCCCTCTCTGTCTTTCTCTCTGTGTTTGCAAATAAGCATCCCATGAAGAACTTGCACAGCCTCATGAAGGATATGACCACTGACCCTGACGTAGTGCTTCACTCTGATGTCTTAGGATGTTGGAGACTCCAGATAATATCTGGATGTGATCATTTCTAAAAGCATCATAATAATTTTGAGGAAGATAATGGTGAGAGAATATAATCCATGGCATTTTCTCCTAATCCCCAGCGCTTTCTGCTTTCCAGAAGCAAATGCCATAGTGGACAGTGTCCAAGATACTGGAGGGATTTGTAAGGCTGCCTCAGAGGCCGGGGAGGGGCTTTGCCTGGCCTATAAGGCAAGGGTATATGGGGAGATCTGGACCTGGGATGAGGTAGTAAAGGCACATATTTGAGAGGCAGATGTGCACAGGTAATGGACAGTGTGTCCTATGCTGAAATGACAGGGCCAGAGAGAACCACTCCAGCTGGGGGAACTACCAGCTTTATCCTTTTCTTCATAGAAAGCAAACCATGCTCGGTGGTAGAAAAACCCAGTGGATAGAGTGAGAAAAGGCTCTCTGACACCCTAGAGGAACCTTCCATAGTCTAAGAAGCAGTCTCACCACTCCCCTGCTCAAAACCCTCAAAGGCAAAAGTGAGCCCTGAGTGAAGAGAAAAGGGTTGAAAGCTAAGGCAAGGATGGGGACAGCCACCATTTCTGGAGGAAGAACACTTCCTAGGGAAAGAGAGGGAGAGCTGTCTCAGATAATACAAACCTACCTAATCTATAGAAGGAAGGGAAGAAAGAGAGAGAGGGAGAGAGAGAGGGGGAAAGGGAGAGGGAGAACAGGAGGAGAAGGGAAGAAAGGAAGGAAAAGAGAGAAGGAGGAAGGGAAGGAGGAAGGCCCTTCCCGAGCTCCCCTTCTTAGAGAAAAAGCACCATGGACATTGGCTTGCGTTGTGGGAATCTTTTCCCCTTTGGAGACTCAAACACATCTTCACCCCAAATAGGGCCCAGATGGCAGATCAATGTATGATTGCACCGATACCAACTCAGTGAACCAATGAGTATACTGGGGGGAGGGGTACTTACAGAGCTTGACAGGGGTTATTTACAGAAATGGGAGTCCCCAAAGCAGCCACTTTGATGGGGTCCCTGTGCCAAGATGACTCCACAGTGCTCCTCCCTCAGCCTGGGAGTGAAGGCTGATTTACAGAGCCTGGAGACCCAGAGCAGCTGCACCACAGAGACGTCTCATCCCACCTGAATGAGGAGACTTCCTGTGGCCGCTTCTAGAAGCTCCTTGTCCAGAGCATTGGAGACTCCAAAGAAACCACCTCGATGGGACTCTCTATACTGGGATTGCCAGTCTTGGAGTGAACGCTTACTTACGAGCATGAAAGAAACCTCCTCGATGGAGCTTTGGTTCCTTGATCTTTTATAAAGCCTCTGTGTATCTCCCTCATACAGCTGGCACAGGGGGCACCTGAGATGTCAGGTGGGGTCTGATGACTCTCCCCATGCTGCTTTTCAGAACGCTGGCAATAGTTGTTCCCTGCTCCTGTGTTCACCCTCCTGAACAGTTGTTACCAGAGGTGAGGTGAGGGTGTTACTTTGTTTGTTTATCTATCATCTATCTATCTATTTATCTATCTATCTAACTATTTATTGATTTTTCAAGGTAAGGTCTCGCTCTGGAATTCACTTTGTAGTCTCAGGCTGGCCTTGAACTCAAGGCAATCCTCCTACTCTTCATCCTGAGTGTTGGGATTAAAGGCGTGTGCCACCATAATACTGATACTCAGAGAGGTCAAGGGACTTCTCAATGTCACACAGTAGTTGAATCAGGATTTATACCTAGACCTACAGTATCAACCCCAGCAGTCTTTTTCTAATAATGAAGAAGAGAGGTGTGGCAAAGGTGCCAACACCTTGGAAAGAAGTCCCTCATACCAGACCAAATGAAGGCTCCCTTCCTTTGGCTGCTGGCACGTGAGTTTTCAGTCTGCTTCAAGCTTAAGAGAAGCCTGCTGACACTTCGTCGTCTGCTTTGAATGTCAGCCACCTGGCATTCAGTCAGGTTCATAAATCATTGGTGAAGAGTGTTTCATTATTTCTTCCAGTAGACACCAGATGCCCAAGCTGGATTTCATGAATGCTCACTTCGGGGCCAGGACACAAGGCAGGCAAGGTCTCTGCTCCCAGAAAGTCCTGGAAGTCAGCCTTTTGGATGGGCCTTCAGGATAGAAGCAGGAGCTGAGGCACTGGGGTCCTGTGGCCGCCAGGAGTCCATTTTTCCTCTTCCACAGGGGAAATTGAGGGAGGAAAGTCAACACGGAGTAGTCATGGAGCACCGACTCTCAGAGACCTGAGAGATGTCCTTCCCCAGTGACCTGGAGAGTGAGGCTTCTCCCACCATCACAGCCTGGTCAGAAGGTCACTTGATAAGGACAAAGTTGCCCTTCAAGGACCAAAGTGACAGGGAAGCCTCTGCTAAAACCCAGGCCAGCCATCACATCCTGTGTCTCCATACAAGTCCCTGCCCTGCTCTCTAAGATGTGGTGACCTGTCTTCCAGGCTGCCTTCCAGTGTCTGCTGGCAACAGTGACATAATGGGGACCTAAAGCCTTTCAGCACCCTGAGCTGACCAGAAGAGAGCATCCTCTGAAAGGGGCACCTGAGAAGCCACAGAAAAGCAGCTGACTCAGGCAAACTGACCTTGGATGTCACCAAAACAGCCTCTGAGCCATGCATGAGAGGCACTGAATGGAATTCTAACATGGAAGAAAGAAGGTAAGGAGAAGCAGGATGGATCACGCATGCTCTCTGTACCCCAGTCCTGAGCCAGGGGCCCCTCTCCCAAGCAGATAGCCCTGCCCGGACCTTAGTTTAGGCCTTGGATTGCACAGCACACTGTCCTAGAAGAAGGCCAAGCTTCAGGGCAATGAGCCCAGGATCACAGAGGCCATCTGGGAATGCTGAGGCAGGATGCGGTGCACAGAGCTGTGAGGTCCACGTTCTTCACACTCTAGCCTTGTTCTTCCCTGGGCACTGTGATGTCAAGGACATTTGTGGGTGCAATGAAAAGGTAAGTAACATCTGGAGTACAGAAGTACCCCACATTGACTATTCCCCAAAGTGAGCTCGGTCACTTCCTGTCCACTAGCCATGCTTGTAGAGGTTCTGTCGTGGTCCTCAGAAAGGTAACTCAGTGTTTGCGACTCAGTGTCAGCTTAGTCTGGAGTCCTCTGTTAGCAACTCGCTGCTCATACAGGAAAAAAAAATGTACTGAGGGTCTTTTACGCTTCAGAGAGATAAGACAGAAACAGCACAAGATCCCACTCTCTTTTTAATAAACGAACAAGATGAACCCAAGTGGTAGTAAGCTATGAAGCTCAAATGCATCTTGGGGACTGGGGAGATGATTCTGTGGTTAAAGGCACTCACTTGCAACTCCCCACAGAAGAAAGGCAGAAGGCAATCTTACAGGGAGGTGTCATGAGATCTGGGGACTTGAAAGCTGACTGTGAGGGGCCAGGGAAGGGGGCAGGCAGCACAGGACCAGGTATGGGGAAGTTCCATGGGTCAGCATCACAGACTAAAGCTAGATGCACGGGGACTGAAGGGTTTGTCCAAAGCCTCCATGTGGCTGCAGCTGGGTAGTGTGCACACTTCAGGGTCCTCATTCAAGTCCCTGAGCTCAGAAGACAAGAGGTTCCACTAGGGTCACACTGGCAGGCACTTCATTACTACTCTGTGTCCTCCAGTCCCTCTCCCCAGAGCCTGAGAACTTATAATCAGAGCATGAGCCAGACCTGGCCAGGGACAGGGGGTGGAGGCCACACTTTAATTCCAAGGGATCTGCACACCCTCCCACAGGGACAGCCTCATCCTCTCAGCTTCCTTCAATCATGCCAATGGCCTCCATCCCAGCTCTGTGCAGCAGTTTCTGCTATAAACACTCAGCTGGCTGCTCCAGCAGTTTGGTCATACTTGGGGAGACTTCCACAAGCACACTGAGACCTTGGAGAAAGTAGGCCCTGCAGAGGACAAGGCAATGCTTAGGAAAAGCATGCTAAGGAGTTAAGCAGAAGGGAGCTGCATGTATAGACCACTTCCTGGCTGGGTGCTTTCCAGGTGCCCTGTCCATGCACCAACCCACTGTCTTCGTTTTACCAATGACAACATTGAGAATTGGAACATCAAAGGATTTGTCTAATGTGCACTGCTGTTAAGTAGCATGCACGGGCCAGACCCAAAATTCTTGCCTGAAAAATCTATCCATTCAAATACTCAGTGTCCATCCAGAAAAAAAATGTATTGAGGGTCTTTTATGCTGCAGAGATAAGACAGAAACAGCACCAGATCCCACCCTCTTCTTAGTACACGAACAAGTTGAACCTGAGTGGTAGTAGTTCAGATGCATCCTGGAGGCTGGGGAGCCAACTCCACGGTTAAAGGCATTTGCTTGCAACTCCCCAGAACCCACTAAGTGGAAAATGCATCTGTGACCTCAATGGGAGACAGAGCCAGGGGAAGCCTGAGGCCCCAGGGCCAGCTAGGCAGGTGCACATGAAGGGAAGCAGCAAAAACAAAGTACCCAGGGAGAGCCTGTCTCACGCAGGGTACAGGGAGAGGACAGACACCCCATGTTGTCCTCAGACTTCCACATGTGCACTGTGGCACATACATGCCCATACACACCACATATATCCACATGCACTGTCGCAGTCAGCCACGTGCTGGGATGAATCTTCAAACCAGGCACAATTTGGGGGAGGAAAGTATTTATTGAAACTACAGATTGAGGGTAAATTCCTTAACAGCGAAAGAGGCTGGCCCTCTTTCACAGGTCCAAGCAGAGAGAGAAACTCATCACCTACACCACACACACAAAACAGCAAACAGGCAGGAGGGGCCAAAGAGAATCTCCTTTATATAGCCTTAGGGTGGGGTCTTACAACCCTTCCTCAGACTTAATGGCTTCCTGAGTCCCTGGAATTTCCTTCCTGCACTACCCACACAGGAAGGGATGTTTACCTCCAGCTTCTTTGAGCTTCTTTACATCCTGCCCCTGCCTGAAAGGCTGCCTTCCTGTAAACATCCTCAGAGACCTACCCAAGATAATGAAAAGATCAAGTAAGCCAAATAAACCCATTCCTCCACAAGCTGCTTTTGTTTGGGTTCTTTCTGTGCAGCAACTAGAAAGCTGACTACAACACACCTAGTCTAGAGAGATCCTGGCAGGCATCCTTAGTGGTGGTCACAATAGCCTCTAAGAGGAGATGACTTTAAACCGAGCCCTAAGGAAGGAGACAGAGCCCCAGGAAGAGACAGGGAGACAGGGACAACAGGAATCCTTCAGAGGAAATGGCCAGGGTAGAAGTAAGCTTGGACTGGTCAGGAAACAAGAAGGCTGCTTGAGCGTAGAAAATGAGAGGGAAGGGGGTCCTGAATGATGGACATGAGGGTGGGGAGGGCAAGGAACACGGGGAAGATGAGGACTGTCCTTCCACTAGACCCTTCCCTGGCAGGGTCCAGTGAGAACCCAACACACATCCATGTGGGCGGAGCCAACCGCCCAGTCAAGCACAGTGCTAAGAGAGATGTGTTGGCACACCTCCTAGAAGAGGCAAGCATTTGCTTAGGACTGCGTCCCATGGTCAGAGGGTACCAGGAAAAAAAAACCAGAATGGACAGGCCACAGTACTTTGCCAGCCTGGCGGGAGCCTGGAAAAACCAAGCAGGGTTCCAAGCAGGGCCTGGCTCTAGAGGAGGAAGCAACGCAGACATGGTGACTGCCAGAGCTTGTCTACCCAAGCCCCATCCCTGCACATCAAAAACAGACTCTGGGATGGAGAGGTGGCTCAGAAATTAAAGGGACTTGCTTGCAAAGCCTGTAGGCCTGGGTTAACCCAGGTTCAGTTCCCCAGGACCCACATAAAGCCAAAGCCAGATGCACAGTGATGCATATGTCTGGAGTTTATTTGCAGTGGCAGGAGGCCCTTGAGTACCCATATTTTCTCTCTCTCTCTCTCTCTCTCTCGCTCGCTCGCTCTCTCTCTCAATATATTAATAGATAAATATATATATATATATATTTGGGGGTGACTGGGGAGATCAAAAACAGACTCTGGGATGGAAAGGTGGCTCAGCAGTTAAGGCACTTGCTTGCAAAGCCTAACAACCTGGGTTTGATTATCCAGTACCCACATAAAGCCAGATGGACAAAGTGGTGCATGCATCTAGGGTTTATTGGCAGAGCCCTGGTGTACCCATTCTCTCTGTGTCTCTTCTGTGTGTGTGTGTGTGTGTGCACCCACGTGCGAGAGAATGTGTCTTTCTATGTCTGTCTCTCTGCTTGAAAATAAGTAAATATCTTTTTAACTGAGACTATGACCCTATGACAAGCCCACCCTTTACCCTCTCTGCTGGTTGGGTTGGGCTCAGAAAATGAGGGGCACCAGGTTGGGCAGAGCAGCAGTGAAGCCAAGGTGCTATGAAAGTGAGTTACCAGCCACTGCCCAGGGCTGAGCCAGCCTTCACGCTCACACAGGGACCTGCCACAGGCGCAGGTCTGCCTGCCCACCTCCTGGCCGTGGGAAGGACTCAACGCCATCTGCTGTAGCATCTTGTACTTTGGCAACTATTTAGGCTGTTCTCCTAAGCATATCCCCAGGCAACTTGCGTGCAGTAATTTGATTTCTTAAAAACAACTTTTATTAGGTTTTGTTCTTATTAGAAAAGCAACACATGTTTCTTTCAGAAAAATTGGAAAATACAGAGGAGCCCAAAGGAAGAAAATAGAAGCCATGCGTTTCCTCCCCAGAGCTGCCATGTTGATGGCTCCATGTCCATTTTTCGAACCTTGGTAACTTTCCTGCTAAGCTTCAACCTATCCTGTCACTGCCCCATTGCTCCTCCTGGACATTCTCCATGTTGACCACCTGGCTGGTCTCACTGCTCAGTGCCCCCCCCACACACACACACTGTCTTCACCCCTCCTCGCTGCCTTGGGGGGAAATCTGCTTGCTCTCAGTTCATGCTCTGAAACTGTTCTGGGCCATGTGGATGTTTCCACCTCCTCCCAGGAGAAATATCTTCCCTGTTTCTGCTCTTGGTGTTCCCTGGGGTATAAACACATGACAATCTCCTCCTGGTGTTGAAGGGAGCCTCCAGGGCTGGACCAGGCACGTAGCCTGTCCTATAGCTCTGCTTTAAATCTTCTGAAAATAACCCTAAGTGCCCTTGCCCACGTGGGCATACGGCAGGGACATGATTGCCTCCTCTGTTATCTCTACCCACCCCACCTGCCAGCCTCGTGCCAGCTTCATTTCCCAAGTATTCCCAGAAGCTCAAAGTTACCAGAAGGAAAATCAAGGACTTTCCCACATTCACCCACCACTATACTCTGATAACATGTATGCCTCCCATACATACACCTTATAACCTTTTTGACTTGTTAATGTACTGTGAACACACGTCTTTACCAGTAAGAGAGCTTCTGGAGGGCTGGAGAGATGGCTCAGTGGTTAAGGTGTTTGCCTGTAAAGCAGAAGGACACGATTTCAATTCCCCAGTACCCACATAAAGCCAGATGCACAAAATGATTCGTGCATTTAGAGTATGCAGTGGCTGGAGGCCCTGGTGTGCCTATTCTTTCTCTTTCTCTCTCTCTCTCTCTTTCTCTCTCTCTCTCTCCTTGCATATAGATATAGATGAAATAGGTTTAGATTTTTATAATAAAAAAGAGAGTTTCTGTAGCAAGTTGAATGGTTACATAGCATTCTACTTCCTAGGTGTGACTTAATTCACATAAACAATCTTATAGTTCAGACATCCAAGTCGTGGCTAATATTTTCAAATTAAATAAAATTAAGCAATCTCAACTGAAAGTGGAAAAACATCCTTCTATAGAATTTCTGCATCAACCCTAGAATTTGGAAGGAAGATTTCCTAGTCAGCTATTTGGTTCAATTGGGATTCTGTCTCTATTAACTATGATACCCACCACGGCATGGCCCACACTGTGCTGAGTCTTAAAGGAAAAAACAAAAGTTCAAGTGAATATTGACTGTGTCCTCAAAGAACTCGGTCTGAGAGGCAGGAGGATGGAAATAACTATCGCCTGAGGCTGAGCATGCAAGACTCTATCAAGTTGGGAGACAGGGCAGGGCTTGAGGATGAGGTCACCTGCCTCTTGGACCTGGGGGAGGAGAAAGATGGGACAGGGGAGCCAGAAGGGTCATGGTGACAGGCAGGAGCCTGACTGTGTGCTGAAAGACAATGGACGTGAGTGTAGCAGGAACACACCCAGAAGAATACACAGAGCCAGGCCAGGGAGTCATGCAGGACCACTGAGGACATCATAGCCAGCAGGGTCCCAAGGGAAACTCCAGGAGGCCTGTGTTTCCACTGCCTCGTGATCCTTATGCCAAACACTAACAGCATGGAAAATGATACTACACACATTCTATGATGCTACAGCCTTCTCTCCCTGACCCTCCAAACCTGGATGGGTCTTCCCTCTTGTGTTCTTAGAGTAGCCAGTCCTTACTAGAATTCACCATAACTAAGATGAATGGAAGTTTTACACTATTCATGCTGTTACGCAAATTCATTGCTTCATTGTCCATTTTCAGAAGGGGTGTGATGGTTAGGTTTTGTTGTCAACTTGACCTTTTTAATTGTCTTGGGTGGGTCTCTAGGATGTTTACAGGAAGGCAGCCTCTCAGCAAGGGGCAAGATGTAAACAAGCTCAAAGAAGCTAGAAGTAAACATCCTTTCCTGTGTGAGCAGTGCAGGAAGGAAATTCCAGGGACTAAGGAAGCCATTAAAGAACGTCTAGGATAGGGGTGCAAGACCTGGCCCTAAATTTATGGAAAGGGGGAGAAAATCCCCCTGCCTGTTTGCTACTGTGTGTGTGGTGTTGGTGATGGGTTTTTTTCTCTCTCTCTGCTTTGACCTGTGAAAGGGGGCAGCCTCTTTCACTGT
>PVHP010009217.1:0-50977 GCA_004024765.1 Zapus hudsonius
CCCAGAGTTAATACAGAGTCAGATACATGAAAGATGTTTATGTTATTAAAAAATCTCTGAATGCCCTCAGAAAATTGGGAGGATATACAGAAATAGTAAAGCTGTAACTCTCCCACAGCTAGCCACTGCATCTGCCATCTTGTTATGGACCCTTTCAGGGCTTTTACCAAGTTGGGAAGATAAATTCCATTTTACTATATGCAACATGTGAAATCTTTATCTTGAGTGCTTTACCAGACTGAATAGTATTTCACCTTAAAGTCTGAGGAGATGGCCCAGCAGGTAACAACCATTGCCAGACAAGCATAAAGACTTAATCCCCAGCACCCATGTAAAAAGCTGGGCATGACTACACATGCCTGTGACCCCAGTCCTGAGGTAAGTGGAGACAGGAGAATTGCAGGACTCACTGGTCAGCCAGATTGACTGAAAAACAGCAGCTCCAGGTTCAGTAAGAGACTCAACACTGGAGAACAGTAGAGGAAGATACCCCAATGTCTTCCTCTGACCCCCACATATGTGCTCACGTGACATATACAACTACATAAACATGTATATGCACATGCCACACACACACAAAATAAAATGTAAGAAGACATACCAGGGGCTGGAGAGATGGCTCCGAGGTTAAAGGTGCTTGCTTGCAATGCCTGAAGGCCCAGGTTTAATTCCCAAGTTCCCACATAAAGGCAGTTGCATAAAATGGCACATATGTCTAGAGTTCATTCTGATGCACCCATATTCAATCTCTCTCTCCTTGCAAATAAATTTTTTAAAAAGATATACCGAAATTATCACATGAAAGATAATAAAGTTTAATCAAAGTTTAAAGAAGGTAAGGATGTTATTACCAAAACAAATTACCTTGCATATTCTATTTTTTAACTTTTGTATTGACAACTTCTATAATTATAGACAATAAACCATAATAATTCCCTCCCTACCCTTTCCCCCTCTCAAATCCACCTCCATCATATCCCCTCCCCTCTCAATCTCTACTTTGTTTAGATGTCATCATCTTTTCCTCCTATTATGAATATCTTGTGTAGGTATTGTCAGGCACTTCAAAGTCATGAATATCAAGGCCACGTAGTGTCTGAAAGATTGCATTGTAAGCAGTCTCAGCCTTCCCTTTGGCTCTTACAATCTTTCCACCACCTCTTCCACAATGGACCCTGAACCTTGGAAGGTGTGATAGAGATGTCCCAGTGCTGAACACTCCACTGTCACTTCTTCTCAGCACTATAGTGCCTTTTGAATCATCTCAGTGATCACCGCCATCTGAAAAGAAAAACTTCTCTAGCCAAAAGTGAGAGTAGCATTAATATATGGGTATACATATTGGAAAAAAGGTGCTTATAAGGCCATTTGGTGGGCATAATATATGCATTTAGCCAGAAAATAGCAGGCATTGCTCCTCTAGGGCTCATGACCTCCCCCATCATATGCTTTGACTTTGTGCCATGTTGGTTTCCCCCATAACAGACATGCTACTATTGCCCCAGTTGGCACATTTGGCCTGGCTGACCAATCTTAAGGCTTGCAAAGTTCACCGCTGTTCACCACTGTTGATGACTTCTCTCTTCCATAGGGCTGCAGGCAGCCATAGCTTTTACCAGCTTTCTGTCAGCTGGTTGACAGAGAGGAGGTTTCCAGCTTGACTTCTCAGTGACCTGCAGCCCAAGCATGCTTGCACATTCTTTTTAAGAAAATGGCATTTCATGGATCTTGTCTCAGCCCCATTCATTCATATGACTTGGTAACTGCCCAAAATTCCAGCTCAGCTCTAGGTGCAATAGGTACTGTCACACTGACTGTCCAGATCAGCTTTCTCTTCTCCACAGGCCCAACTGTATGACCTAGCTTCAAGGACAAACTCATAAACAGGTGTAAACCAGACATAGCTGAGAAAGGACTGAAAGAATCCTTTCCCTCACCCACTACAAAGAAGAGAGTGGGATAGGTACTGGACTGGCTGGGTTGTCTAGCTTCCCTAAGACACCATGCTGAAAAAAGACCAGAGAATTGCTTTAGATCAGGCTGGGCCCCTGATACCCACATCCAGGTAATATAGAAGAGCTAAGTACTATCGATGGCACTGGGGACAGTGTTAGTACAGAGATCTTAAAAGAGGTTTTCCCTCATCAAGAATGGAAGCTTAAAAGTATGTCCATATTAACCAGTGAGAGAATTTTATTAAAATATGAGTCATGGGTTGTGATGGTTAAATTTTGTTGTCAACTTGAGGGGTTAGTAATCTTGGGTGGGTCTCTGATGTCCACAGGAAGGCAGCCTGTAGGGGCCAGGATATAAGGAGGCTCAGAGGAGCTAGAAACAAACATCTTTCCTGGGAGGGCAGTGCAGGAAGGAAATTCCAGAGATTTAGGGAATAAACAAGTCTGGGAAAGGGTTGCAAGACCCCATCCTAGGGCTATATAAAGGGGAAGAAAATGCCTGCCTGCCTGCCTGCCTGCTGGTGCTTGTCATACATCCTTTGTCGGCATTGGAACAAAGTTTCCTCAGCCAGTTCCTTGACTCTAGGGTTTCCAGATTATTATTGTGGGACCTCCATGAGCTAATCCAATAAATCCTTTTTTTTACTACAATTCATTCTGTTGGCTTTGCTCTTCTAGAGAATCCTAATACACCAATGTGGTCCCTTGATTACTTAGAATTTTGTTTAACATGTTAAAAATATAGGTGCAGAAAAATCAGTGTTAAAATACAAGATGCTATTAATCTCTAAGAGGTTTTGCATTTTTGTTAAATTAAAACTAGAAACTTGATAAAGTGTTACATATTGGAGGGGATTTTTAAGTCACTGAGTTTGAGCGTAGCTGTGGTTTTGTACGTTCCTGGTGAATGAGGACTGTATTAGACTACTGTTCTTGTTGCTGTGACAAATTGCCAGGTAAGAATCAGCTTAAGGAAACATTTTAGCTCCCAGTTTGAGGAGATATGGTCCATCATGGTGGGGAAGGGCATGGCAGCAAGAACAGGAGGCAGCTGGTCACAGTCAATCTGCAGTCAGGAAATAGAGAGGGGGGGCACAGCTGTGTTCAGTTCACTTCCTTCTTTTATTAAAAACTTTTTCTTGATAGCTTCCATAATTATAGCTTCCAATATAAAGCATTATGATTGCTCCTTCCTTCTTATTCAGTTCAGGACCTCAGTACATGGAGTGGTGCTACTCACCTCAATTAACCTAATCTAGAAACTTCTTCACAGACATGCCAGAGATTTGTCTCATAGGTCATTCTAGACCCTGTCAAGTTGAAAGTCTTCGGCATCACAGAGACCCATTGTATTCCCCTGTATGACAGAGACAGTGTCTCACACGGTGACCCTGTAATAGGGGGGCAGGAGCTGAAGCACAGGGAGGTTAGAGAATGTGCCAGTGTGGCACAGTGTGGGCACAGCAGAGGCTTCCACGGGTGAGAGGATTCCACTGTGCATGCGTGTGGTCATATGGACCCTGGCCTCCCAGGCCTGGCTTGGTGCTCCAAAGTGGCCTTGTGGGTTTTTGCTGGTTTGGGTTTTTGAGAAAGAGTCTCAAAACTGGCCTCAAACTCAATGCGACTCCTGCCTCAGCCTCCAGGGTGCTGGCATTACACATGTGAGCTACCACCCCCACTGCCCATGTTGTCCCCACCCCCACCGCCCCAGATGTTCCTTTTGCCTCAGAAGTATAGCTGAACCATCCATGGGAATTTTGTGGGCATATTTGACCTTAAAACCGCTAATCACTTTATGCAAATAACCAAACCTTAACAGGATTAGTATGTAAGGTGATGGTGGAGCACTTAAACTCTGTTTTAGGGGGGAAAAAAAATCAAGAAAATAATAAAATGAACTTTGTAATTATCTCCTCACCCCAGTTGGGAATGCATGCCCCAGGCTCATTATACATGCTGTTTTGCTGTGTCTTTCAGTCATTAGTCTTGACTCACAGTTCCCATGGCAACCTTATGAGCATTCACTAACAGCACCTCCTGTGTGCCAAGCACTGATCCATAGACCAGGTAAAAAGTCGCCTGACCCCTTATCCCATTTGTCCTCATTTCAAACCCATAAAGTCAGAGTGGGAAAACTAGAACTCCTGGGAATCAAGGCGCTGTGGGGTCATGGAGACAGTGTTCCAGAGCATGCCCCCCACCACTGGCACTCTTCACCCCTTCCACAATGTTCCCTGAGCCTCAGAGGGGGTGATAGAGATCTCCCACAACCACTATACTATTCTCAAAACGTTGATGCTATCACAGTCCTTTTTCCTTCTTTCTTTCTGGGTAGGGTCTCATTCTAGCTCAGGCTGACCCTAGAATTCACTCTATAGTCCCAGGCTGGTCTTAAAGTGACAGAGATCCTTCTACTTCTGCCTCCTGATGCTGGGATTGTAGGCATGCACCACCACGTTTTAAAAGATCAAATAAAATACATTTTATTAAACACATACTTAATCTTTCTAACATTATAAGGTTTAGGCTGGAGTGATGGCTCAATGGTTAAAGGTGCTTGTTTGCAAAGTCTGCTGGTCTGGGTTCAATTCCAAGTACTCACATAAAGCCGGATGCACAAAATGGCACTTACATCTGGAGTTCATTTGCAGTGGCCAAAGGTTCTGGCATGCCCATTCTCTCTCTCTCTCTCTCTCTCTCTCTCTCTCTCTCTCTCTCTCTCTCTCTCTCAAAATATTAAAAAAATTAAATTATATGGTTGCTATTTTCAGCAAGTATTCTATATAGGTTTTGTTTATTCCAGCATACTGTACAGAGATTGCCATTTTTCATGAAAGAAAATGTGAAAAACACTGGGATGACCTCACTGTGTCACACTGCTCTCCTTCCTGGGTCAGCAAACATGAAAGAGCACCATGTGACTTCTGATCCATCCTGCCTGAGGGCCTGGGAGATAGATTTGTGTCACTAGGACCAATGTGTGGACATGTCATCCAGCTCTCTAGACTTATTCAACTGGGTCCCAAAAGGCTGAGTTCAGTCAGGAGCATGGGACTCAAAGAGGGTTAAGGCCGCGACACCCAACTGTGGGAAGCCTCATTCTTGGGACCTGAAGAGTTGTCTGGAAGCGTTGCCATGAGAAGCATGTGCTGCAGAAGTGCCCCAGGCCATGTCTCCACTTCTGCTGGGTTTTGCTCTCATTCCTGTAGGTGAAGGGACATTTTAAACGCTGTCAATGAGGATCAGATTTTGCATTAGGAGGGCAATTTGAGGCATCCCTACGTGTGGAGGAGGTCCTGAGTGGACCTCTTACTCAAGCTTGATGACAGAGAAGCTGAGGAAGAGCCGACTTGAGAGGATTGTGGGAGAGGGGCTTACCAGGAATAGAAAGTCAGGAAAGAGAAAAAAGGAGAGAAAAAGACCTACCCAATTGGAAAGGGGAGTCCAACTGGAGGTCCTGGGCCTTGTGGACTGAGGGGCCAGGAGGCCATCAGAGGCTGAGCCAGAGAAGCAAAGAGCAGGTCAGCGTTCCTTCCTTGATGCACACTTCTCTAAAGCCTGAGTAAGTCTTGGGCTTGACCTGGGCTAGCAAACAGCCAGCCTCGTGTACCCTGCAAGGTTCTCCAGCCCAGCCTGCAGAGAGAGCTGCAGGGCGCTTAGGTGGAGCACAGCCAGGCTTTGGATGGGTGTTAACCTCAGCACCGTTTTAATCAGATCTCCTCCAGGCAAGCTGGCCTCCTGTCTGGCTTTACCCTTCCAGGCAGGTGCTGTCCGGGGAGCAGCAACTGGGCACCACAGTTGGCCTTGGATGCCAGGCCACTGTCTACTGGAGGTGTTGGGTAAGTGCCTCTGGGAAATAGGACTCTCCAGGGGCTGACCCGGGTCAATTCTTGGCAAGAGACAGGTGTTTGGAGGCTAACTTCCCACTGTGGAGTGGGAGGTATGGTCAGGGCGCCTCCTCTGGGCCCTGATGACTTCTGGGTCTAATCGTGCGAGCTGCGTGTCACACTGATACAGGTCGCCTCAACATAGTCCTTTCCGTGTACCCGGTTCACTGCGCAACGCCAGCCTTTACGGTTCCAACTCTTGCCAAGATGTCATGGGAACCATCGCTGGGAGGCCCTTTAAATAAAGTACAGGGCACCGTGGGAGCAGGTGCTTTCGCCGGCGTTGGCTAAGATCTGCCTGGGGACAAAGCCTGGCGGTGCCGAGGGCCACGGGAGCGTGCTGTTGGCGGCCGGGCAAGATGCCAGGGCGAGCGGTGAAGGCACGCCTGGCAGGTAGGTGTGGGGACCGGGCTGTCGCGGGCTGGCGGGACAGCGCCTGTCCGCGCGAGGGCGCTCGGGCTCGGCGTCCCGGGGGCGCTCTGGGTCCCGGGCGCACTCCGGGTCCGGGTCGAGGGGGCGCGCGGGAGAGGGAGGAGCCGCGCTCGGCCGCCCCGGGTCGGGGCCCCGCGGGCCGGGAAAGAGAAAGGCCGGCGGGGCCGGGGCGCGCGGCTCCAGGAAGTGGCGAGCAGGAAGCGGCCGGGCTGCGGAGCGGGCGCAGGTGAGGCGCGGGGCGGCGGGGTGCGGGACCTCCCCGGGCCAGCGCACCTGCCGCGCTCCGGACCCCGCGCGCCGCCTGGATCCCCGGTGTCCATCGGTGGACTCCGGGATGCCCGGGACGCTCTCCAGCTCTGGTCTTTAAAGCAGTCTTTGAAGTCAGGGGTCCGAACGCGACCGGGCTGGCGACTCGGGGACTCCGGGGATGGCAGCAGGCGCGGGGCTGGGATCGGTGGCCGCTCCCCGAAGCCCCTGGTCGGGGTCGCTTAGCTGCGATGCCGGGTCATCGACCCAGCCCCGGCCCGGGCCGCGGTGACAGCTGGGGGGGGGTGCAGGGAGCCGGCTGGTGGAGACCCCGCGCATTGTCTGCCGCCGCGCGGTGGGGACGTGGGCGTGCCCGCAGCCTGAGCCGCCCGGCTGGCCAGCCGGCTGTGCTGTCGGGGAGGAGCCGGCTCGCAAAGCCCTTGGGTAAGCTCGCAGCCAGCACCCTGGGCTTTCGGGTTGTTTGTCTGCGGAGCAGCAGTTTCCCGGAGCCTGGGGCCCTGCCTGCCAACGCGAGTGACAGCCACCTTCTGGCTATTTGAAAGGCTTTAAAACGCCAGCAAAGTCCTGCAGCCTCCCGGCGATCACGGTCAGCCCGCGGGTCCTGGTGCTGGCAGGTAAGGATTTAAGTTAGAACCCAGGACGCTAGAAACGCTTCCAACCCCCAGGGTTTGAATTTCTAAAGGAGAAATTCCTGACTGCCTTTTCCTGGTTTTCCGAGCTCTCTCCCGGGATGGCTGCTGCCTGCCTGCTTGCCTGTGAACTTAATTGTGTGAAGTTGCGTTGAGTTGGTAGATAGATTCGACTTTCGCTATTTCTTTATTCATCCCCGGTTAGAGGAGGCTTGGAAACGTGGGCTCTGGACGGTTCGGTTGGCGTGCTCTGATCCTGAAACTGCACTTAGAGACGAGGTTCTGCGCAGGTCACCCGTGGTGATGTTTGTTGTGGGTGGGATAAGCGTGGTGGTGAGACAGAATTTAAATTCCTTTTTGTACTAAAGCGGAGGCTCCGCAGTAATGACCGTTTTCATTCATCTTAGATATTAGAGTCTTGAGAAAGTGCTTACTCTGGAGAAGTTGTAGTTTATCTCTTGGTTCAAAAAGCTGCTTAAGGGCTGGAGAGATGGCTCAGCGGTTAAGGCAGTAGCCTCCAGTGCCTAAGGCCCTGGGTTCAATTCCCCAGGACCCACATAAGCCAGACCCACAAGGATGGTGGCTCTGGTGCTCTCTTTCTCTCTCTCTCTCTCTCTCTCTCTCTCTCTCTCTCTCTCTCTCTCTCTCTCTCTCTCGCTGTATCTCTCTGCTTAAAAATGAATAAATAAAATATTTTAAAAAAAAAGAGGTAACCAGTTTTTTTAAAAAAAAAAAGCTGCTTAAACTTTTGGGAGAGTCATACAATTGTCACGTGTATCCTTAAAAGTATGTCTGATTTTAAAGTGTTGCCTTAAATAGATTTGAATAATCGATGGGGTTGCTTTGTGTGTGCCCTGAAAGCTTCAGGCCAGGAAAGACCCTTGGGATCTCAGGCTTGCCTCCTCTAATCCGGGAACTGCCTGGGGTGGCTCAGAGCCCCAGGGGTGGGGGAAGGGAACTACTGGTGTGTGTTTCCTTCAGCCTTGCCTGGGCTCTTTCAAAAGAGCATCTGCTCCAAGGTTTGGTAGGGATTCTTAAGCAATAGTTCCTAATTGTCCCTCCCAGTGATGATGCTGTTGTGTTCTTATCCCGTTCCTAATGAGCTGAGAAGTTTACTGGGAGCTTATAAAGGGTAATATTTAAATACTTTCATGTGTCTGGCTGTATGCCAAAGTCAAGGTGTCAGCGAGGTTAACACTTGTGCCTTGTATGGCTCTGTGTGGATGATGGGCAGGAGGGAGCTCCCTGGATGGAGGAAGTGCCCTAGGCAAACTGGAAGGCCTAGAATTTGTCTCTTAGTGAAGCCTACCACCCAAGGGCCTCGGCTCCCCTTGAAGAGATGATGGCCACTGGCTCCAGGTGGGCATGTTGGTAGCCATTCAGACCTGGGGCCTTGAGCACCTAAGAGGATAGACCTCTGGAGAGCTGCCCAGGCCAGGGAGGAAAGATGTTCATTACCCCACAATGTGAGCTCACCATGTGTCCATCAATAGGTGTACTTCCTGTGACAAGTCAGAGCCCCTGATTTCATCCATCTTAAGGGAAGAACTGTTTGCAAAAGAAGCAAGGAGCTTTCCTTTCTGCTGCCTGTTCAGAATCTTCTAGATCTTGGCTGTTGGTGCAGGTTTTTACCCAGTAAAATTGACTGATGGATTTAGCTGATGGAAGTGAAGTGTTTTCAGTATTTTGGTGGAGAAGGAAATTTGACTCTGGCTGTCCCTTTTCAGGTCTTCTATAATTGAAACCAGATACTTTACCCTGAAGCCATTGTCACCAATGGCTTTTCAGGTACACTGGAAGTATGCTTAGGGCCAAGCCAGATGCACTCCTCTGGTTTTTGAGGAAAACTTTTAGCAAAATATCATTTTAATATGGAGGTTTGAGCCAAAGCTATTCATTTACTCAAAGTTTCTTAATTTGTGTATATATGTTTTTATTTATTTAATGTGCATGGTCCTGTGTGAGTGTGGGTGCCCAGAGGACAACTTGCAGGTCATTCGTCAACTTCCACTTCATTTGAGGCAGGGTCTCCTTCCCCTCTCTATTTGGGAGCATCCAGGAAATCCTTGTCTTTGCCTCCCTTCTTGCCATATCTGTGCACTGGGATTACAAAGCCTAAAACAGTTTCTGGCTTTTTAGTGGGATCTAGGGATCCAAACTCAGGAACTCAGAGCTATGTGACAAGTGCTTGTCCACTGAGTCCATCTCCCCAGCTCCTTCTCCTCTCTTTCCTCCTTCTTTCCATACTCTTCTTCCTCCTCTTTTCTCCTTCCTTCTTCCTCCCACCCTCTTTCTCCTTCTCCCTACTTCCTCCTTCCTTCCCTTCTCTTCCTCCTTCTCATGTTTTGTTTTTGAGACAGAGTCTTACTATATAGCCCATGCCTAGTACTCACTAGGTAACCCTGGCTGGCTTCCAGTTTGCCTCAGTCCTCCTGCCTCAACCTCCCTAGTATTGGGATTATTCATGAGTCTGCCTTCCACTGACTTTCTTGCTCCTTTTCTGAGCTAGAGAATGGGACAGGACGTGCACCTACAGCCCCACCCTCTCCCGAGTTTACCTGCAGAACCACCTGGGCTGGTATTGATGGAGTATCTATTGCCAAAAGACTGGGGGGGGAGGGGGTGGTAATCCCTTAGTATGACATCAAGCCACTGGTCCCTTATTTTAGCTGGGGACAGTGAAGTTCCACACAGTGCTTTGTGAAATGAATGGTCCCTGCTAAGATGCTATGGGGGCCCTAGGAAAGGTGGAGCTCTCCTGGCTGGGGTGGGAATGGCCTCCTCCACACCTCCCTGAGGGAGGTAGGGCTGGTTTCTGGAATGAACTCTAGGCAAAGGACTGGAATTCAAAGCCTCTGGCCTGCTGCCTCACCACTGAGCTGCAGTCCCAGCCCAGTATGTGCATCTTCTGGACACTTGTTCTAGAGGGAGGAAGAGGGGAGATGTGGGGAGGGGATTCTATTCTGGAAGACACAGAGATTTGGAATATAAGCCATGAGGGCGGTTTGGAGTTTGGGATAGGAGACCTGGTGGTCCCACTCCTGGTCAGTTCACAGGACTGGCTCTGTTCCTTCCCGCATTGCCTTCAGCCCAAACTTCAGAATAAGCTCAGTTTCCGTGGCCAATGAGGTAGTCACAGAAGATGGAGAACTCAGAGGTAGTTGGAGGTGAAGTTCATTCCTGTGGCATTCAATACATTGTAGCTGCATTACAAAGCCATGACTAAGCGGCCAACCACTGAATCCACCTGCTCCTTTGCCCAGGCCCACGCCCCTTTCCTGCTGAGGCTCAAAGATAGCCTGGTGCACAGTGGGTGGGTGGAGGTGAGCAATTGTGGTGTCCAGTGTGCTCGGATGACTGAGCACATGCTAACCCATGTGTGCACGCTTTGTTTCATGTAAATATCTGTCATTCTAGAATGGTGGGCTGGGCTCCTCTCTAGAAGCCCTCAAGTGAACAGATCAGCACATCAAGTCATTCTGTGACCCCTGAAGAATGGCTATCACAGTACAGCTTTGATCTGGCCTAGGTGGTTCCACTGCTCTGTGCAGTGACTTCTGCTCACGCGTGTCAGGACCACAGACTTTCACCATCTCTCTTTTCTCTCACAGAGTCAGGCCACTGCTGGAAAGAAGAGAGGACGAGATCCAGCACGATTCCTTCACTGTGGCTTTTCAGGCTATGTGAGCTTCAGGGTAGTCAAGAGAACCAGAGGGAGGCGGGACCCCTAGCCTGCCTATGAAGCATCTGATTCGGGGACCAGAGCTCCGAGGTCAGTCAGGAACAACGTAAATGGCTCGACTCCCCGCTGGCATCCGCTTCCTTATCTCTTTCTCCAGGGATCAGTGGTGAGTTCTGGTGGTCTGTCCTCTGCTGTCCTGCATGGGATTGTGGGGAGGGGAGAGATGGACACTGACCATCCAGTGACTTTTTCACTTGCATTACATTATTGAACATGGGTGGCAGGCCTTGTTTTTTCAAGATAGGGTCTCACTCTAGCCCAGGCTGACTTGGAATTCACTATGTAGTTTCAGGCTGGCCTCAAACTCACAGGCTGTTGCCTTTCTGCTAGAGGCTATGACCAGAAACACCACTGAGTCTCTGCTTTTGGGCCCCTGGGTGGCCGTCAGTGGCGTCTGTAATAATCACAGTCCCTACAGAGAATTAATGACTGGCTACCGGCAGGATTAGGAAATGTTGGCATAAAGTCAGCACCCTAACTCTGAACCCACATGAGAGGCCTGGCTGGGTGGAACTTTCAGAGAGAGGAGGAAATGAACATGGTTCATGACAGACCAGACAGCACTTCCTGCTCTGTGCCGAGCCTCCTTCTCAGGGGTGGATGATCTATGAAGCCCACACCTAAGTGAACATAAGTGGCAGGGCACAGCTTGCTGCCCTCTGGATTCCAACCCACACTCCTGAGCTCCTACCCTTTAATGTCAGGTACTTGGGGAAGCCAGGCAAACAAGAGAAAAGGAAGCTTCAGTCACGTGCATGAGATCATAGAAAAATGTGCCTCAAAGGGGCATTTAGGGGCTGGAGAGAAGGCTCAGCGGTTTAGGCTCTTGCCTCTAAAACCTAACCACCCAAGTTCAATTCCCCGGTACACACGTAAAGCCAGATGCACAAAGTAGTGCATGCATCTGGAGTTTGTTTGCTGTGGCCAGAGGCTCTGGCATGCCTATTCTCTTTCCATTGCTCTTGCTCTCTGTGTCTGTCTCTCTCTGCTTGTAAATAAATAAATGTTTTTTTTTTTTAAAGGGCATTTAGAATTTGGAGCTTATCATCTTGACTAAGGGGAAGGGTAGAAGGGTAGGTGGTGTTTGGGACAGAAAAGGGAGCCCTTGAGAGAACAGGTGGGGTGGGAGTAAATGATAGTGTGCTTCTGCAGGTGGGAGAGGATCTCATTGTCTGTGATGAGAGGTCCTTTGCCTGGGAGGGTGCTTCAGGGAGAGGGTTTGTGACAACTGAGTTCTGAGTCTTTTGGGTGACTGCTTCTAGGTAGATAAGAGACATTAGGAGCGCTGTAGACATTTTTTTTTGTCTTGTTTTTGTTGTTGTTGTTGTTTTTCGAGGTAGGGCCTCGCTCTAGTCCAGGCTGACCTGGAATTCACTATGTAGTCTCAGGTTGGCCTTGAACTCACAGTGATCCTCCTACCTCTGCCTCCTGAGTGCTGGAATTAAAGGCGTGTGCCACCACGCCCAGCTAAAACTTCTTTAACTGATATGCATGCCTCAGTGGCACATTCTGACCCATTTGTCCACATCATAAAGACCTAGTTGGAGCTCCATACCCCTTGTGTCATCTGTTGGTGGAGTGTCCACAGCGTCTCTGGGTTTAATTGGAAAACATGTATGGATCACTTCCCTCGTTGACTCTTATTTTATGCCTACTGCTTAAATGCTTTCATTTACTGTTTAGCTTGTTTTGAAATTTTGTACTGATATATTTCAAGGTCACATGTGAACTCATATTTATGACAGAGTGTTTGGATTTTGCCTCATTTGCTTCTTCTGCTTATAAATGTATGTTGCCGACATCATTTCTTTCTTTTTGTTTGTTTTGCTTGTTTTGAGTCAGGGTCTCACTCTAGCCCATGGTGTCCTGAACTCACTGTGTAGAGTAGCCTGGCCTTGAACTCATGGCAGTTTGCCTGCCTCATCCTCCCAAGTGCTGGGATTATAGGCATGAGCCACCAGGATTGGCTTCATCATACCTTTTTTTGTTTCCAGACATTTCCATGTATATCTTTTTTTTTTTCCAGGTAGGGTCTCGCTCTAGCCCAGGCTGACCTGGAATTCACTATGTAGTCTCAGTGTGGCCTTGAACTCACAGCAATCCTCCTACCTCTGCCTCCTGAGTGCTGGGATTAAAGGCGTGTGCCACCACGCCCAGCTTTCTGTGTATATTTTATGTCGATAAGGCATGCTCTTAAACTGGGTATGTAGCTCAGTGGTGAAGTATTTGCCTGGTGTGTTGAGGGTTTCAATCCCCAGGACTAAAGAAAAAAATTCTCTTGTATAACTTGCCTCATGAAAGATGAAAATAGGGAAATTTAACAGTTATAAGATACGGCAGTGTTAACGCTCTATCAGGTTAACCTTTATAGATCTTTATAGATTTTCCCTGTCCAGGACCCCATGCAGAGTCACACAATGCATCTCGTTGTCCTGTGGGTTTTGTCTCTAGTCTGGAAATGTCCCCTGCCCTTTCTGTCTTTTATGACTGCCATTGTTGAAAGGTTCAAGCATGTGTTTTATAGACTTGTTTGTATAGGTCTGGTATTTTCTCATCAGGCTGCACCTTGGGGGCAGGTGGAGAAAGGCCACTTTCTCAGAGGTTGGGAGGAGGCAGGTACTGTAGGTGGGGGCTCTAGGAGGGCTTCAGGCTCAGATTGGTGCCTGGGCCTCTCCGCCAATTGTGCAAGCAGCTAGGTATGGAGATAGGTATGTGGGGGAGGAGTAGCATGTGTAGCCAGTGAGACCCTGGACTAGTAGCCGCAGCTCAGCCCCCTGCCTCCACGGGCAGGGAAAGCCAAAGATGGGCCTGGAAGCTGCTGTGCCTTCGATGCCAGGGAACGAGGCCACGCTTGTGTAAGAACAAAGGGACTGTTGCTGGCTGACCAGATCTGGGGCAACTTGAGATTGCACATGATCAATACCGGCAGTGGATGGTGCCCACTGCCTCTGGGAGCCATCGGAGCAGGGGAGCATCTCCATCCCCAGGAGGACAGCTGTCAGGAGCAGGGGCTGGGCTCTGAAGCCTAGAAGGCTGTTGGAGGATCAGCCCATCTCCATCATCTCAGACATGTTCCCACAAATCCCCTACTCACTGCTTAGAGGGGAAAGTGGTCGTTTTGCTGAGGCAGGCAGTAGTTTTGTTTGTGTTTTGGTGTGTGTGTGTGTGTGTGTGTGTGTGTGTGTGTGTGTGTGTGTGTGTGTGCATGCATGTTCATGAGTGTGGGCATGTGTATGCCACAGTGCACATTGGATGGATGTCAGAAGGCAACTTCTGAGTGTTGGTCCTCACCTTTCACCTTGTTTAAAGCGGGGTCTCTTGTTCACTATGTGTTTAGGAGACTAATTGGTCCACAAGCTTCCAGAAGATTCTCCTGTCTCCACCTTCCATCTGACTGTTGGCGTACTAAGATTACATAAGCGTGCTACAGCACCTGGCTCCATGTGGGTTCTGGGGATCTGAACTCAGATACTCATGTTTACAGGGCTATCGTTTTATCTACTGAGCCATCATCCATCTCCCCAGCCCTACAGCAGCATCTTAACCAGAGGCCAGGGTTAATGTCATCGGCACACCTCCTGCTCAGGGACTGAAGAGGACACGGCTTCACCTCTGGGTTGGAGTCATCCTTCCTGAGTTGAAGTGGCTCTGGACTAGTTTCTACATAGGTCACATTTCCGAGTAACTCAGATGCTCTTGGTTGATTCTTTATTGGGTGACTGAGCTGAGCATCATCGATTGAAGGAGACAGACATTGTCTAAGAACCATGGTACTTGGGGACACAGTTACTTTCCTCTGTTCTGACCAAATACCCAAGAAGAAGCAACTAAAAGAATAAGGGTTTATCATGGTGGGGAAGGCATGGCTAAAGGAGATGCTCTCAGCTCTGGAGACCGGAACATGGGGGTGCTTGCTCTCAATGTGACAGGAAGCTGAGATGGCACAGGAAGTGGGGCCAGGCTACAAACCTAAAGCCCCCCTCCCTCAGACCTACTTCCTGCAGTCAGGCCTCGCCTCCTGAACGTTCTACCCTGCCACAAACAATGTCTCCATCTGACTACCAAGCGTTCAGACACATAGTCAGTGAGGGACGTTTCACATAGAGACCATACACCCACACGAGGAGTCTGCAGGTGTGTCCAGAGGCTGGCATCATCGGGACTTGGTTTTTTGCTAGAAACTTGGGGTTAACCCAAACACGATTCTCGCATTGACACGCTACAGTTCACATAACTGCGGACATAAGCCCAGCCCTGGCAAGAAAACAATGAGGTCGTTTATTCCCATTGTCTGTGCTTTATTTATATAGCACCCAACCAAAACTGAAGGACTGTATTCCTCTTCTGGGTTATTAACAAAGTCCCATGAACCTGCTTTCTCAAAACACAGATGTGTGTATTCCCTCACAGTTCTGGAGGCTAGAAGTCCAAATCCAAGTATCTGCAGTACCCCATCTGACAGCCAGTAGGGATCGGTCCTGCTTCTTCTAGTTCCTGGTGTGGCTGCGGTTCCTGGCATCATGCTCTTACCCTCCTCCTCTTCTTCTTCTTCCTCCTCCTCCTCCTCTTCCTCTTCTTCTTCCTCTTCCCCCATTTCTGTGTGCCTTCTCTCCTCATGAAGACACCCATCCCTGGATTTAGGACCACCCTAATCTGGTTATGATCTCACTAATTACATCCTCAAAGACCCCCTTTCTAAATAAGTTCACATTCCAAAGCTGTTAGTGGATGTAATTTTCTGAGGACCCCATAGGGTGGATGGTCAGAAACAATTATCCTGGACTCCTGCTTCATAAACTGTGAAGGAGAAGGTGGAGATAGTCGCCTAAAGGAGCAAGGGCTCCAGGAGAGTCCCGAGAGACCTCAGTCACATAGGCCAGGATGATCCCACTGGACAAAGGAGTCTGCTTGCCCAGGAGGCCAGGCAGGGTGGAAAGACCACCACCAGCTGCTTCAGTCAGACCTGCCTGGGGGGGAAACCCAGACCACAGCCACAGTTGCTCCCTGGCTCCAATTCTGGGAGGAAGCTGAAGAAAAACAAATTTGGAAATGGAGGAAGTAGGAAGGGCAAGGCACCAGCTAGGTTAAGATAGGGCTTCCTCTTCTGTCCCTGGGACAGTCTGGCTTCTGTGCCCTTTGACCCTTCATGTCAACAAGCCAGCCCTGTCTGTGCCTTGAGGATCACTCTTCCTAAATTCCTGCAGGTGCCTCTGCAACCCTGAAAGGACTGTGGGATCTGGAGGTGCTGCTCTCCTTATGCAGAGCTCTGAGTTTGTGGGGTTCCACCAGCACCACTGAGGGGTTGTCCTGGAGCCACCCCAGAAGGGCCAGGTGGATGAGGGGAGGGTGGCTGTTACTTCTGGCTATGAGGTAGAAGGTGGAAGGTCAGAGCCTAAGGCCACTGAGTCCTCCATCTGCTCTTGAAATCCTTAGGCATTCAGAGGACGATCTCTCACCGGGAGACTCCTGGGGCTCCTAAGTCAGATTTGGGAATTGATGGGGGGAACATGCTGCTTGTGGAGGTTGGACAAGGAGGTCCTGTCCTGGGGCAGGTGAGGTTGCCCACAGGCTGACCTGCTCTGTGCTCTTGGAGAAAGTGTCAGGGGAGGGACTGGAGTCTGGCTGTGGGGTAGATGGAGCTCAGGAGCTGGACCGCCCCACACCCAGCCTCAGGCTGAAGGTGTGTGCTCAGAAACCTCCAGCAAGTTCACTTCAGGGCAGATCCAGCTCAGCCCCCTGGGCTCTGGGAGCAACTCCACACTTTCTTTCCTTTGGTCACTACATGGGCTTGGAGAGAGACCTAGAAAACCCTCCCTGTGAGCTTCACCTGGAAGAGAAAACAGTTCCTCCTTCCTTACAAGCTCCTGAAAGTGGGTTTGGCTCGTCCTTTCTCCCAGGCCCACCACCCTGTTTTTCCACCTGAAGTAGAGTATTTATTTATTTATTTATTTTTCTTTTAAGACTAGAGCTATTTGCTTGACTTCTTTTGCTGATGGTCAAATGTAGGCACCCGTGGAACTCTGGGATTCTGTGTCACACATAGAAAGCTTCCTTCAAGGAGAAAATCATGGTGTGAAAAATGTAAATGTTATCTGGGCGTGGTGGCAAACACCTTTAATCCCAGAGGCTGAGGGAGGAGGATTGCTGTGAGTTTGAGGAGAGCCTGAGACTAGATTGAGTTCTAGGTCAGCCTGGGCTAGAGTGAGACCCTACCTCAAAGCCAGACAGACAGACACCAACAATTTTCAACACAACCTAAAGTAGAAGTACAGTGACCCCTAAAACCTCAACAATAAAGCAGCCTTAATACTCACCCACCACAACTCAGGGAACTGAGCGGAAGAGGGGGGCGGAAAGATTGTAAGAGCCATGGTGGGGAGAATATCCAGAGACATGGCCCCCTCGGTAACAACATACAAAGGGGGGGTGGAACCAGGTTGACTCCTAGGCTATCCATAACCCCCTACACCATAGACTGATCCAGACTGCCCACAGAGAAGGATATCCAGCTGATTGGGACAGGAAAGAGGGAAATGGGGAACTGGGGATACCAACACTTTATTTTCTCATTCAGTGTGTCGAATTATGGATAATAAAGATATAATTTTAAAAACACACAAAAAGGGTGTATGTTAATTGGGGAGATAGCTCATTTGAGGTGCTCGCCAGCAAAGTGCTGACTTTGTAAGCATGAGCACCTGAGTTCAACCCCCAGGACTCATGCAAAAATGTTGAGCGTGGCTACGCATGCCTATAATTGAAATGCTGGGTAGAGAAGAGGATTCCCAGGGCTCACTGGCCAGCCTACTTGGCAAGCTCTAGGCCAGTGTGGTAGTCTGAATGTGTGTCTCCAATAGATTCAAATGTTCTTATTAAAGCTTGGATTTCCAGCCAACTAGCTGGAAGGGGTATCACTGTGGGCAGGTCCTGAGGTCTAGCCTAAGGTGTTAATGGGATGCTGAGAGCTTGAGCTCTGCCCGAGTTCCCGGCTATTTGCTGTCAGCTTGTGCTTGCTTGTGGTGCTGGCTTGGTGTTGGCTTCTCTCTGCTTAGACTTGCATATGGGAGCCAGCCTCTGATGCCACTGATGGAACTTCCACTTGAATCTGTAAACCTGAAATAAATCCCACTCCTCCCCTAAACTGTGTCTACTTTGGAAGTTCACCCCAGTGACATGGGAGCTGTCTATAACAGCCAGTGAGGAGTCTCTGTCTCAAAACAGCTGGTGAGGAAACATGAGTTTGTCCTCCGGTCTCTACATGCATGCAAACACACACATGTACCGATACACACGTATGCATACACACATGCACGCAACACAACACCCACCTACAGAAAATGTGGTCATGTAGCAGGAGGAAGTAATCCCATATGGGGAAAGGTAGGTCGAACAGGCCACTGACTTCCTTTCTTCACCTTGGGTGGGCGATCGGCTGAAGTCACGGCAGAGCAGGACCAGGACAGGATGGCTCCTCGGGGTGGGCTGTGCCCAGGATAGCAGAGCTTCCTGGATGGAGTTCCTGTTCTCTGTCTCTCATCAAGCAGTTTCCTCCTGACTGGTTCATTGCTCTAGGATATCCTCTCTGCTCAGGACAGAACCAGCATCTGCCTCTCACTTCCCTAAGTCCTCACTTGTTCCTGAGCAGTGTCTTCTGTCCTAGGCCCCTCAGAGACCCTCCCCCAAACACACACACACACACACACACACACACACACACACACACACACACATATAAACCATGTCAGTGTCCATATCGGTGTCCATATTAGTGTCCATGTCAATGTCCATGTCAGTGTCCATGTCAATGTCCATGTCAGTGTCCGTGTCCATGTCGGTGTCCATGTCAATGTCCATTTTGGTGTCAATGTCCTGTCAGTGTCCATGTCAATATCCATGTCAATGTCCATGTTGGTGTCCATGTCGGTGTCCGTGTAGTTGTCCATGCCAGTGTCCAGGTCCATGTCCTGTGTGCTGGTACAGCAGACACTTCTTATTTGCTCTTGCCTACTTTCATGCAAGGGTGCACCTTCTCAGTCCTAAATGTTTCTATGGTTTTTTTAAGTGAATGTGGTATTGTAATGTAATTCTAAATAAAGGGTCTCTGCTGCTGGTCCCTGGCACACAACCCTCTGGAATGCCGCTATAAGATGGCTCCGTGGTTAAAGGCACTTGCTTGCAACATTTTTAGAATCTAAGTGATATGTCTTTTGTATGCTAATGAGACAACAGTGGCTCCTGAGCCCCCTGAGTGGGGAGCAGGTAATCAGAAGAATCCACTCTGATTAGAGGTTGTGACTATCAGCCTGTCCTTCTGTCCCTTGGAGGAGAGAGAGCTGAAGGTTGAGGTGATAGTGGTCAGTCATGTCCATTGAGGCTCCGTAAACCCAACAGGACAGTTGCACAGAGTGTACAGGTGACCAAGTATATAGAGGTGAAACAGGAATTGCGGGGGGTTCCTTGTCAATACACCAATGCCAACAAATTTAGGGTACCCCAGATTCTTGTCTTAGGAATTTAAAGAATTAAAATTCATAAGACCAGAGAGTAAGGTTTAGAAAAGACTTTATTTATTAGCTTAAGAAAAGGAAAGAAAGTACAGAGAGCTCCTGCCTTGTGGAGGGCAAGAGGGGGTAGAGGACCCATATGGGAGTAAGAGTGGGGGGCGATCTCCCCTCAGCTCAGCCCTGCTGGCCGAGACAAGACTAAGGGAGGCTTACCAGAACCTGGAAGTTCAGGAGTGATGAATGGGCAGCCAGGAGAGAGCTTACCCCTGGTAAGACTCTATTTCTAACCTTATTCTAGTAGTTTTACCTTCAGGCTCAGGTACACCAGAGAGACAAATGATGGGTGTGGGCTAGAGGCAAATTAATTGAACTTGAGCAAGGGGTTGTAGGAAACCCCATACAAGCCAGTCATCAGAAGCACCAGTCAGAAACTGGAGACTAAAGTGAGGGCTCTGTGGACAGAACCCTCAACCCGTGGGATGACACTGCTTCAGTTAGACAGTGTCAGAACTGGTTTGAAGTGGAGGCTGGGGGCTGACTCTTGGTTAACAAACACGAGAACCTGAGTTCAGATCCCCAGCACCCATGTAAAAGCCAGGTGTGGGATTGATTACTCACCTGTAATCCCAGCACTGGGGAGTTTGAGGCAGGATTCTTAGGGCTTGCTGACCAGCTAGTCTTGCCAAATAGGTGAGCTCCAGGCTCAGTGAGACTTTCTCTCAAAAACCTAAAACAGGCTGGAGAGATGGCTCAGCAGTTAAGGCACTTGCCTGCAAAGCCTAATGACCCCGATTCAATTCCCCAGTGCCCATGTAGAGGCAGATGCACAAGGTGGCACATGTGTCTGGACTCTGTTTGCAGTGGCTAGAGGCCCTGGCATGCTTATTTCTTTCTTTCTGTCTGTCTTGTCTGTCTTTCTCTCTCCCACCAAAAAAACCAGTAGAGACCTCCGCGTGCATGCACATACATTAAGAAAAGACACCCAGGTAGTGTCCCTAGAGAACCTCTTAGTGAAGGGGGAAGTGCCAGGTCTGGGTCAGAAGCATTGCATCTTGGGGGAGGGCAGAAGATGGCCTACAGTGCTTTCAAATAGTTTAACAAAGGAGTGTCATGATTTTTAGCATCCCGATGCTGCGGTGACACTGTACGTGGGTTGGGAACAGAACTGCACACCTAATGACAATAGCCTAGGAATGTTGACCTCACGCCACACCTCACATGTCTGTCCTGCTGCTTGCGTTCCAGGTACCGGGCCTTCATCTTTGCGCTGACATTCCTGCTCTATGCAAGTTTCCACCTGTCTCGCAAGCCTATCAGCATCGTGAAGGTAAGACAGCATCAAACACCCATCTTTCCAGTAATTTTTCTTTTTCTTTTTGGTTTGTTTGAGGTAGGGTCTCACTCTAACCCAGGCTAACCTGGAATTCACTCTGTAGTCTCAGGGTGGCCTTGAACTCGTGGGGATCCTCCCATGTGCCACCATGCCCCTCCCCCAGCCTTCCTGTAATTTCTAATGTAAAAAATTTCTGGAAGGCTATTGGGGAATGTGGAAGGATCACTGGAGAAAAGAGTTTGTTAAGAGACAGATATTTAACTGCTAGTTTTCCTTTCCAGAAATTCACATCTTTAACTAGTCCAGGCTTTATAATTCCAGAGGTAGGGTATTTCCAGAATTCTCAGACTTGACTGAACATCGATAGTGTATGGGTGGTCTTAATTCATGTATCCATCTTAAACTGTTCCCTTGGTTGTTCTGACCCTTGATGTACCTGTCCCTGGCTGGTGGCATGTGTCCCTGTGGCTCCCAGACACTGAATGTACACTGGATAGCTGGTGGGAGGCGGGGAGCTGTGTAATCATCATAACCACGAAGGTGGACTGGCCACTGGTGTGAATGGCTTTTGCATGTCGTAGAAGGAACAAGGAAGTTGTCCTGTGCCAAGACCAGCCCATTCATGGCCCTTGTGCCTTTTCTTGTCTTGTAGAGCTGGCAGGGACCAAAGATTGTGCTGTGACCCTCACAGCTGAGCACGGACAGCTCCCTCCAAAGGTTCCAGCAGTGAAGGCACAGGAGGACTGCCACCCTGTCCAAGCCTATGCATTCATTTCCTCAGAGGGTTGAGACTTCCCCTAGGCCCCTGACAACCGGGCGGTTTCCATGTCTTGCAAGTCACTGCCTATGGAAACATTCTAGACCTTTGAGAATGTGGTTTTCATTAGAGCTAGGGATAGCAAGCTCGTGTGCCCATCAAGGGGCTCTAACATGAATGTCAAGACCAACCCTGACATGCCGCTGTCTTTTCTCTTCCTGGTTAGAGAAATTCACACACAGCTCAAGAAGACAGCAAATCCCAGACACAGACGAGAAAAGCCCCTGCCCGGCCCTTAGTGAATGCTGAGGACTTGATAGACCAAGCAGAGTTGGGGAGCCTTGCTGGGACCCCAGGACTTGGATGGAAAGGTTGGGTCTGGATGATGGGGGCGTGATCTCAGGTACCCCTTGGAGGGATGAGGCATCACCAGAGCTGCCACCTGTGAGACAGGTGTGGCCAGGAAGATGAGGCCGGCCACTGCAGGGTCTTGGGGGCAGGATACGGCCTTGGACTCTGTCTGATGGCCATGAGTGTCCCTAGTTTGCTAGGAAGGGATGTAAACATGTTTCATGGTCTTACCACCCTTGCCTCTGGCATGAAACGTGTCCCATGGGGGCCGAGGCTCACTGAGGAGAAGGTTCATGGTTTACACTCATGTCAGTATCCATAAGTAAACGGTCACTGGTACTCAGTGATCCCAGTGGTATGTACGACAGGGCCCTGGGAAATGTCCCCAGGAGGGAGCTTGTTTAGGAGGCAGAACTCCCTCATAAGGCCAAGTCTCACTTGAATGGGTTCTACACAGGTCCTCTGGCTCCAGGGTCTCTGTTCTTAACCTCTCTGCCTCTGGCATTTAACTGCTTGCACCTCACCCCAGTTTCCTTCCACACCCAGAATTTTCAATGTGCCTGGGCATAGCTTGACCTCATGCCAAGTTCTGTGGGCTGCTTTGCCTCTGAGATAGACAGAAGCGTCATCAGCACATGTGATAACTTAGACTTTATATCGCCTTCGGCAATGATGACATACTGTAGCTCGTGTTGTAAATAACCCTAATGACATTAGGAGCAGTCATGATTCTGTTGACTGAAAGCACCATGTGACTCACCATCTGTGGTCCATATTTCCTAGAACACTGTAAAGAAAACAAAAATAAAACGCATTAGCTTTCTTGACGTCAACCCCCAGGGTTAGGAATATGTAGTGGTTACCGATCTTTGATTCATTTCTCGAATGATACAATCTGGCAGGTCAAGGTTGGACTTGCTTGAATCACTACTGATTAATTTTGTTTTTCTCTGACTTTAAAAAAAGTATCATTAAGACCATTAGGGCACGGTGGTGCACACCTTTAATCCCAGCACTGTGGGGGGAAAGCAGAGGAAGGAGGATCATCTGAGTTCTAGGCCACCCTGAGACTACATAGTGAATTCCAGGTCAGCCTGGGCTAGAGTGAGACCCTACCTCAAAAAACAAACAACAACAACAACAAAAAAAAAAAAACAAAACATGGTGATAGAGGCTAGAGAGATAATCAGCTCAGCAGTTAGGGTGCCTGCCTGCAAAGCCTAACAACCCTGGGTTTGATTCTCCAGTACCCACATAAAGCCAGATGTGCATGTATCTGGAGCTTGTTTGCAGTGTCTGCAGGCCCTGGCACACCCATTCTCTCTGTCTCTCTTTGCTCTCTCTCTCTGCTTGAAAATAAATTTAAAAATTTTTAAATCATCATGATTAAATGGGTTGGCAGGTAACTTGTCCTGTCTCTTGCTGGACCTCGTGACATGAGACCAGGCTGGTAGACAGCTGCTTCTGCACCCTACCAGACTGGGTGTAACAGAGGGGGCTCTCTTGCCATGGCTGAGCCAGAGCAGAAACCACAAACAAGTGGCTTCCCTGAGAACTAAATTGCAGGGTTTGTCTCTGGAGCCAGGGACACGGTGACATGGACTGAGTGTGAGTGTGGACAGCAGTCTGCCCTCACAGAAGAAAGCTGTCAATCTCTCAGGAGGGACAGAAAAACAGAAGTCTAAAGAGCCAGAAGTGTCAGGGAATCTATCTGGAAAGTTCCAGTGCTTCCCCCTGCCAATGTTTGAACTGTGAACAGGACAAATCTTTCCTATGAAAAGCTTAACAGTTCAGTTGAATAAAATAATCCTAAAGTTTGTATGAAAGGCAGATGTCTAAGAATTTATCACCAAAGAAAATAAAAAGATAATCTATATAAAATGAAATAAGAATATTTAAAACACATTTTGAAATATCATAATTAAATTATTAGGATGTTGCCTGAGACTAGAAAAAATGATCAGAATAGGCAATATGAAAAAAAAATTTTGGTTTTTTTGAGGTAGGGTCTCACTCTAGTCCAGGCCGACCTGGAATTAGTCTCAGAGTGGCCTCGAACTCACGGCAATCCTCCTACCTATGCCCCATGAGTGCTGAGATTAAAGGTGTGTGCCACCACACCTGGTTTACAATATAAAATATTTGACAGATGGTGGGAATAGACATAGCTTTTTTGTTTTTTGTTTATTTTTGGAGCTAAGACCATCACCCTATGACTGATGGACAATCCTGTCAACTTGGTTGGTCAAGAAATGCTTGAATCATGAAGGCATGCTTCTGAGTATGTCAGCAGTAGGTCACAGTGGTTGTGACTTGTCCATAGATTAATCTATGAGATTTGCTAGATTCAAATCTGAATGACCAATTAGGAGGTAGAGGACCTGTGGAAGGCGGGGCTGTCTGGAGGAAGTAGATCATTTGGGAGTGTGTTTTAGAAGGACATGGAGTCTTTGCTCTGTTTCCTGCTTGCCGTGAGTTGTATAGCTCTCTTTACCACCCTTCCACCATGGTATTCTGCTCACCTCAGGCCAAATAACACAGAACCAGCCTACCATGGATAGAAACCTCTGAAACCATGAGCCAACACCAATTCTTCCTTCCTTGGTTTCTCAGGTATTTTTGCCACAGCTATGAATAGCTGACTCCCATAAAAGAAACAACCATACTTAGGGATGTCAGTATAAACTTTAAAAATATATATTTATTTATTTGAGAGAGAGAGAGTTAGAGAGAGAGAGAAATAGAGAATGGGTATGTCAGGACCTCTTGCCACTACAAATAAATTTAAAGTTGCATGTGCCACTTTGGGCATCTGGCTTTATATGAATACTGGGGAACTGAACCTGAGTCATCAGGTCTTGCAATCAAGGGCTTTTGACTACTGAGCCATCTCTCCAGCCCTAAACTTATTTTTGAAGCAGGGTTTTGCTATATAGCTCAGGCTGGCCTTGAACACATAGCAATCTTCCTGCCTCAGCTTTCTGAATGCTGGGATTATGCCACCAGGCTAGTTAATATAAACGTATTTATTGCAGCATTGCTTATGGTGACCCAAAGGAAAAAGAGGGAAAGAATACTAGATGTACAGTGAACCTAATTAGTAGGTGAAAGTTTGGACAAATAATGGCAGATCCATGAAGTGTGCACCTGCCTACAGGAATTAATGAGAGCCAAGCTGGTGAAGCAGAGCTTCCAGGGAATATTTGCCTAGAAATGCAGGCCACCCATCATTAGTCTACGGTGGTGTCCTCAGTCCTAGGAGTGCTTGGGTAATTTCATTCTCCAAAAGCAAGCAATGGCTGAAAACTTTCCTGTATCCTCCCTCCATAGGCCTCTGAGTGAGTGGGGTTACATCTGGATAAACCCAACATATATTGAAAATACTGCAAACTGAAAGTACATTTAGCATTTATAACCTGCCAACCTTTGCCTCTCAGCAATGTTATGCTTCCTCCAGCCTGGCTCAGTGGACACAAGGATTGGGAGGTCCCCTGCTTGCAGCCTGTCCTTCAGCAGCCCACGACTTGGGTCCTGTCATGTCCACTGCCAAGCTGATGGCTGGGGGAGTGTACATGAGGTCTCCCAGGTCAAAAGCAGGCACAGAGGCCCAAGGGCCCAAGCCTGTCTGTGGCCTGTGTGTGTCTCTAAACAGGATGGATGCTCCTCTAGGTAGCCACCCTTAGCACCATGGATTCTTTTGCCTGTGCTTGAACCTTTTGGAAATGGAACCACGAGGTGCGTTTATGAGGCAGGGCCTGTAACTCATTCTCTTGCATTGTTGTACAGCTCCGTTGTCAGTATCTAGAAAACTGACTCCATTCTCCCCAGGGACAGGCGGTCAAGGGTGACCTGCAGTCGGCTCTCAGCTTGGAGCTCTCATACCTAACTGTGCCTCCATCACTGGGCTCTGGGCTGGTGTTTGCTGTCTACTCGTGGGCAAAGCCTCCTGTGGACCCCGCAGACCCAGAGGCCCATTTATTATGCTCAGAAGACCATTGCCCTGGGAGGAGGGGCCGCTGCTCTGATCGTGCCAGTCAAGCCTCCCCAAAGACACTTTCCCTCCTGCCCTGCCCTTCCCGTCTGCCCTAGGGCGAGCTCCACAAGCAGTGCGTTGCCAGGGATGAGCCTGAGCCCAGATTCAGCTGGCCAAGCAGCAGCACCGGGCATGGGTCTCTTCACCAGCTCCTGGACAACGAGACCGAGACCGAGACCGACTGCGGCTGGGCTCCCTTCGGTGAGTTCGGGTCCATCCACGCCATCACCTAGGGATCCCTATCAGGGTTCCTCTGGCCTGGCTGGTCCTGGATCTGTGGTACCACCTGAGAGTCTTAGTGCTTGGGAAATCTGTGGAAGGTCACCTGTAGTGTGTGCTTGTCAGACTTGGAGGTTTGGGCTTTAAGGTCCTGGGAAAGGGTGTGTAGACCAGCCAGGGTGGTGTTTAGACATGAAGAGCCATCTATTGTTAAATGCATAGTAGATGTGCATCTAATCCAAATGATGCATAGTCAGGGATAATTTGCAAATGGAGTGACTTTATTTCACTTCATAAGATGCTGGTCAGTAGTTGGGTATCATGTTTCCTGGGATCAAATTTCTATCTCCATTTCCAAGCTCCCAGATTTGCAGAACAGAGTGTGTATTTTACAACACAGCTCCAGAACTTGCCCATGATTCTTTTTTTAAAAAAGGATTTTTATTTATAAGCAGAGAGAGGTAGAGAGAAGAGAGATGGGCACACCGGGGCCTCCAGCTGCTGCAAGTGAACTCCAGATGCATGCACTGCTTTGTGCATCTGGCTTTGCGTGGGTACTAGGGAATCAAAGCAGGGTCATTAGGCTTTCAGGCAAGCGCTTTAACTGATGGGGCATCTCTCCAGCCCCCTTCCTGGATGATTCTAAACATTTCTTATTGAATCTCAAATCTGTGTAGATAAGACTAACTACCAGCAGCTGCTCGGAGCCCTGGATTACTCCTTCCTGTGTGCCTATGCGGTGGGGATGTACCTGAGGTAGGTGTACCTGCATTTTTGACCCTTCCCAAGCTTCTGCACCATTAGGTACAGAGAAGGTTCCAGGAGCACAATTTGGGGGACCAGCTCGAAGATGCTTCCCTTCTGATTTCTCTAAGAGCCCAAGACCAGGCCAAAGCAAGTGTGCAATGCTGTGTCCGTGATGTGGATTGTTCAGCCATGGAGTGTTCTGTGGCTTGACACAGCCTACCCTCAGTTTTCCTGCTTTCTGCTCATCCTGGGTTGGGTCCCTTGGGAACAGGTCACTACAGAGCCCACCTTCTCCCTTTGTGGGCAACTCTCCCAGGTGCCCAGCCTGGGATGAGGACCCCAGAGATAGACAATTTAGATTTGAGCCCCTGCTCTCTCACTTCCCAGGGCGTGACCTTATTTAAGTGACCACATGTCTTTGGGCCTCAGTTTCCCCTTAGAAAAATGGGGACAGTAAAAGTTCTTACATCACAAAGTATGGTGATGATTGAATAAGTTAGGCCACTGAGAGCTCAGAGCAGTGCCTGGACGGGACATCCCAGCCCATTCCTGACCTAGTAGGAAGCACATGTTCTGGAGGTCAGAGGGCAAATGGGTAGATAATTAAAACCTGATTGGTGTTAATGGGAAGAACTCAGTTACTAGAAAGCAGTACCCAATGGGAAGAACTCAGTTACCAGGAAGCAGTACTCAGTGGTTCTCAACTGGAGGTGGTTTTATCTCTCCCCTAGGGTACTTATAAAGTCTAGAGACATTTGTGGCTGTACTCCAGATGAAAGCACCTGTGAGGGACACGCCCACTAGCCCAGGCTGCACCTAGCCCGTCAGCAGGTGCAGCGTGGCTGTGAGTCCTGCATGAGTCTGATATAGTGCAGGCTGGTGTCCATGACCTTCTCCTTAAACTTTGTGAGCACTGAGCTGCCACGAGCCAGCACGGGGCAGTGAAACCAGAGAGCAGCTCTCGGCCTTGGCATTGGCAGCTTCTGTCAAGGGCTGTCTGCCAGATGTTTCTTAACCTCTGAAGTGAGCAAGTGGAAGTGGCTAACGGCTAGGATATGGATGGATAATGTCCTTTTTTGTTTTGCATGTGTGGGTATGTTTGGTATGCATGCATGTATGCATGCCAGCGTGTGTAGGAGCACATATATATGGGTACACATACATACAGGCATGCCTGTGGAGGTCAGAGGTTATCATTAGGCATCTCCTTCAGTTGCTTTCCACTTTACTTACTGAGCCAGGGCCTCTCACTTGAACTTAGGGCTCGCTGATTCAGCTGGTCTAGCTAGCCAGCTTGCCCTTGGGGTCCCCTGTCTCCGCATCCCCAAGGGCTGGGATTACAGACAGGCTTTCACACCTCCCCAGCATTCATCCAAACTCCAGTCTTCACGTTTGCACAGCAAGTGCTTTGTCCACTCAGCCATCTCCCCAGCCCATAGAAAGTCCTTGAGTCTCCGTGGGGTCAGATTTTGCTCAGCTGAACATTTGACCTGATTGTGCCATGTCATTTTTAGTTACTTCGGCTTTGGATGGAGTCCAAGGTCCTTGGTGTGAACCTAGGTAGAGCTTCTCTGTTTGGTAAACACAGAAGGAAAAGCTCCCTGGTGAGTAGGTTCTGGTGATGAAGATGAGAATGATGGAGCCCACTCCAGGGTGCTGCTCTCGGGCAGGTGGCTAGCCCTCTGCCCACATGTCCTGCCTGGTGGACTCTTGAAGTGATTGTGAGGAAACGAGTACAGCCTGCAGTGATCACAGAGGGTTCATGTTGTACACGGTGTGGTATTATTCTTACTCTTTTTTACCCAGCGAAGTCACATGGTGGCTTCTTTGTGACATCCCCATAAAGTGGAAGAGTGTGGTGTGGTGGTTGGAACCTGTCCAGTGTCTGTCCTGTTCTGAAGTTGTGACCTTGTCACAATTACTACCACCACCATAGCTGTCTGCAGAGGACCCACCACGTACCAGGCATGTGACATGCGTCCAACTCACTTGCTCCCCAAACAACCCAGAAAGGTCAAACTACTAAATTCAATCAAATTTTAAAAAAGAGGCTCACCCTGGTCTTCTCTGTGCTGTAACCTGCGCAAATCAACATTTCATATCAGCATCAACAGCCTAAGATGAGTTGTAACTTTATGTTTATATATAGCTTAAGCTATAAAATATAAGCATGTATGTAAAATATATATAAACATAGTTTAAATACATGTAAGTAAGCCAAGAACAGTGGTATATGCCTGTCATCCCAGCTACTTGGGAGGCTGAGACAAAAGGATTGCTTAAGTCTAGGAGTTTGAGACTGACCTAAGCAACATTGCAATAACTCATCTCAAAAAAACAACCAATAGTATATATTTTAGACTAAATGGAGAAAACAGGAAAAGCCAGCCCAAGCCAGATATGGTGGCATATGCCTGGAATCCAAGGCTCACAAGGTTGAGTTACTTGATTGCTTTTGGGGCTCAGAAAGCTTCTGCCCCAGGTTTCAGACTTTATTCAGGGCGTAAGAAACCGTGTCTTTCAACCAGATAGCCGCGGAGGCAGTTGGCTGAGCAGCTGAGTGTTGTCCCCACTGAACCATCCAGCCATGTGTCTTCACACAGGTGCCTCAGTTACAGGGACTTGCTCAGGGTCACAGTGATCCCCTTATATGACATGTATAGTTTGACAATTGGAATTTTAAATATTATTTATTTTCAAGGGGAGACAGGGAATGGGCATGCCAGGGCTTCTAGCTGCTGCAAGGGAACTCCAGATGCATGTGTCACTTTGTGCATCTGGCTTTATATGGGTCCTGGGGAATCGAACCTGAACTCGGGTCATTAGATTTTGCAGGCAAGCACCTTACCCACTGAGCCATCTCTCCAGCCCTGACAGTTGGAATTCCAAACAACTATGTATTGTACTTTAACTGGATATTGTTGATATAAAAACAGGCTTAACAAGCAGGGCAAGTCCTATTTTAATGGGTAGCAGCATCACAGTAAGTCTCAGTGTGTGTGTGTTTTATTTGACAACTTTTACTGGAAATAATTATTCTAAGGTGTTGCTGTTCCTGTGGAAGTGAGTGAGTGTCACAGGGCATCAGTCCTATCTGCTCTGCCTACCTGGAAGTGGTGGCCTCCAGGGTCTGGTGGCTCAGAGAGAGGCAGCGTGGGGACATCCGGGAGAGGTGGCCAGCAGGTATGCTGCTTCCTTAAGCTTGCCCTTTCTTATTCCCTCAGTGGCATCATAGGGGAACGGCTGCCAATTAGGTACTACCTGACCTTCGGGATGCTGGCCAGCGGTGCCTTCACTGCCCTGTTTGGGATGGGCTATTTCTACAACATCCACAGCCTGGGCTTCTATGTGGTGACTCAGGTAAGGGCACATTCAGGACTCAGGACCCACCTCTGCCAAGAGAGCAGATGACAGGTGCTGGTGAGGGCACAGGATCAGGCCTTCCACAGGTCATGTCCTGGTCAACTGGCGTGGGAAGTCCCTCCTCCCCTCTCCACTGGCACCTGGACAGACGCTTTCCTGCTATGGGAGCTTTTATTCCGGCAGGGTAGTGAGGTGTGAAGCCCTCAGGTGTCACCTGTCCTCACTTGGACAAGGTTAAGATGTTCTGTTCCATGGCAGATGTGACCATTGAGGAGCTGAGGGGCGGGAGGGAAGGTGGCCAGGTGGAGATGGTAACAGGGTGGGTGGGTATAAGGCGGGACAGGAGAGATCCTGAGAATGCTGGGATGGAAGTGGGGGGCTGAAGCAAGGCCAGAAGCCCAGCCTTGCCCTTCTCTTGGGCCTTCCAGAACCTCTTGGCCTCTGCCCTTCCCAGCAAGCCTGTGGGTAAATATTGACTGGCAACAGAAAGAACATTGCCCAATGCTTCTCCAGACAGCTTAGGGGAGTGTTAGGAAACGAAAGCAACTTGTATTTAATCTTGCATTTCATAACTTGAAACATAACACCTGAAAAGTCTTGGATTTTTTTTTATTACAAAATGCTTTGTGCTGGCCTACAGTCGTCCCTCAGCACCCATAGGGGAAGCAGTTCTGGGACCCCTGCAGATATCAAGGCCCTTCCTGAGGGTTTGCATAGAACCTGTGCCCATCTTCCTGTCACCTTTCCATCATCTCAAGATCATTTACAACACCTGACATGACTAACTGTTATGTCTATAGCTGTTACACTCTTTAAGGAACAGTGACAGTTCAGTGTAGATATAACCATCGTAGGACCAACAGTGTGTTCAATCCTTGTGTCGTTGGTGATGAGATGCCAAAGCCTCAGAATGTAATCCTATAGAAAATCAGAAGGAGGCTAGGGAGATGGCTAAGTGGTGAAGTGCTTGTCTCACAAGCCTGAGGACATGAGTTTGAATCCTTGTACCCATGTAAAAATGCCAGGCCTGGTGGAGCCTGTGATTCCAGCACTAGGAAGGTACAGATAAGATTGTTCCCGGTGCTCACTGGTTAGCCAGTCTAATTGGCAAGCTCCAGACTAATGAGAGACCCTGTCTCGAAGGAAATAGATGGTGTCCTCAGGATGATGCCAAAGGTTGTCTTGGGGCCTACTAACACACACACAAACACTTTAAAAAATTGTAAGGAAAAGCAACTTCCCAGATCCCAGCATATTCCGGAGTAAAGGCCAAGCCTAGCCTGTCCAGAGACAGCAGGAGGTGGTCTCACTCCCTCACGTAACCCCTAGAGAACCAGGGGAGTTCAGTTAAATCAGCAGGGTATCAGGCCAAGCTGTGATTTGTGTCCTTGGTTCTCATGACACCAAAGTGAGCCCCTCCCAGTACACACCCCAAAGTCCCTTCATACAGCACAGGCCAGACCAGCTTGGAGAGAGAGGAGCTCATGCCGTCAAGGGTCGAGGCTGTTTCGCTTCACAGAAGGATCAACAGAACCTTCTTCGTGGGCAGCTGTGCTGTTTCTAGGCCATACTTGTAGCACAATTTATAAATTTCTATAAAAAGAAATTCCTCTGTATATTTTTAGATTGGAGAGAGGCTGGAAAGCTTGGGTCTAATTTATCAGGGAGCATTCCCAACCGGGCCTGGCTGGGATGGGTTGTTTTGTTTTTGAAACAGGGTCTCATACGTAGCCTCTTGCCTCAGCCTCCTGACCCCTGGGATTGCTGTCACACACCATCAGGCCTGACTTTGGTTGGCTTTTCTTGTTTATACTCCATTTAGACTAAAATAGGTAATAGTTGTTGCTTTATGAGATGGGATCTTGCTATGTTGCCCAGATGGGTCTTAAACTCCTAGGCTTAAACAGTTGTTCCCCTCAGCCTCCCAAGTAATAGGATGATGGTAATACAACCACCATATTTGGCTTATATGTATTTTAGCCTATATATATATGTATATACATATATATTATTAAAATATAAAATTATATAATATGAACACATATAAGTAATATACATTTCTATTCGTTGTATATATATATTTATGTTTTATATAGAATTATATAAAAAGTTAGCTAACAAGGCCACTTTGGAGAAGCCCAGCCCAGTGAGGATGGGAAGGGGCACAGTGTCTCCCTGTATTGAACCTCCTCTTCTCCCAATCACAGATCATCAACGGACTGGTACAGACCACAGGCTGGCCCAGCGTCGTCACCTGCCTCAGTAATTGGTTTGGGAAAGGAAGGTGAGCACAAGCTGCCCAGTCTCCAATGGCATTTATTTTTTTAAAAGATTCAGGTGAAAACCAGACCACTTTATCTTCAGGTTTTCTTTGGGTTCATTTCAGTGAAACACTTTAGTGGGTTCCTCCCTGCAGTCATGTGCTGAGTCCTCCAGGCTGCAGGCTCTAAAGTCCCCATGAGGACCCAGCTGAGCCATACCTCCCTGCACCTTGCGGCCAGGGTCCCCACGGGTCACCCAGGCTCCACACCTGATAGCTGCTTGACTGTCACCTGGTCAAGCTTCTGAGGTGTTGGTGAGGCCTGCAGAGCTGGGGGTGGGGAGGTGAGGGCAGGCTGCCAGGCCACGGATTAAATACCCATGTAGGTGCCACCCAAGACAGGGACGCTAAAACAGGAAGTGGACTCAGGAGCCCAGTTTAGAAAGCTTGCATCAGTCATCTGGCATGTTCTCGGGCAGGAGCTCTGGCCACCATGAGAGCTGGTCAGATGGACTGGGTTTAGGTCACAGAGGCACAAATTTAAATCCTGGGCCTTCCAAGAATTTCAGGAAAAGTCCTCTTTCCTCTTTTGAATGACAGAGGAAAGGAGCCCAGTGGGGAATGTAACGTGTGATCTTACAGCCAGAGGCTGAGTTCTCTGCTGAGCAGCCCGGTCCTGTCATAGGCCATGTTGGCATGCCTGTCCCCAGCTCTCACGTGCTATTTGGCACTCTTGCCCTGCATGAAAAGCCCATCTGGACTTTTTTTTAAAAAATGTATGTATGTATGTATTTGAGAGAGTGAGAGAGAGAAAGAGGCAAATACAGAGAATGAGCACACCAGGGCCTCCAGCCACTGCAAACGAACTCCAGATGCATGAGCCACCTTGTGCATCTGGCTTTACGTGGGTGCTGGGGAATCAAACTCAGCTCCTTCTGCTTTGCAGGCAAGCACCTTAACTGCTGAGCCATCTCTCCAGCCCCATTTGGATATTTCAGCATCCTCAGTGTCCCATCTTGCTGTGTTGCAGGCGAGGCCTGATTATGGGGATCTGGAACTCCCACACCTCTGTGGGCAACATTCTAGGGTCCTTAATTGCCGGCTACTGGGTGTCCACATGCTGGGGCCTGTCCTTCATCGTGCCCGGGGCCATCGTGGCAGCCATGGGGATAGTGTGCTTTCTCTTTCTCATCGAACGTGAGTACATGGCTCATGGGCCTCACCTTCCACCTCCAGGGCATGTCAGATGGGACCTCTGTGCCTCACTGTGTGTGCACACTGTCACCCTGGCTGGCTGTCCCCTGGCCAGGGAGAATTCTTTGTTCCTGTACAGATTTCTCAGGTAGCCATATCTTTCCTGGTCTTGCTGGATTTTGTGCTATTTCTCAATATTTGGAGTGGCCCTTGTGGAAATCCCTTCCTTCTCTTCCTCCTGTCCCCGCCCTTCCACTCAGCTCTGGGCTCATGAGTCTCATGTCTGCCTCAGGCTTGCTCACGCCCAGGGGCATGGGCCAGCCAACGTGGCTGCACCTGCCTACCTCAGGCAACCTCCACGTGCCGATGTGGCCCTACCAGCTTGTTTGCCTTCCGATAAGTCGTATCTGGGACGGTGTTGTAAAGCTGTGCGTGGCAAAAGCTTAATGACGTAAAGTGCCTATCATATAACTTAATGAGGTTAAGTGCCCATCAGAAAATCAAATTCCCTGTTCCATTTCGTCTAGTAACAAACTTCTGATTTAACTGATTTAAAAATAAATTCTAAGTAGAGATCTGGAGGCTAGAGGCTCACTGGTTAAGAAACTTGCCTGCAAAGCCTAACGACCTGGGTTCAGGTTCAAGTCCCCAGTGCCCATATAAAGCCAGATGTGCAAAGTGGTGCATGCATCTGGAGTTGGTTTACAGTGGCTAGACACCCTGGCACACTCATTCTCTCTCTCCCTCTCTCCCCCCATCTCTTTCTCTCTCTCTCTCCACCTCTCCATCTCTCTGTTTCTCTCTGCTTGCAAATAAATAAAAATAAGTAGACATGTGTCAGGTAAAGGGTTTGAGTTGCCATGCTGTTAGTGAAACCAAGTTGTTCTAATCCATAGCCTGGTCTGAAAAGTTAGGTTTGCCATTAGTTCCTTGATTTAACTTGAAGCAGAATATAACCACATGGCACTGGTGTGCCAAGATGGATGGTCTCCGGCCCCTGCCCTGAGCTCTAGGGCAAGGCTCCCGTCTGCTTACTCTCTGCACACTGGACCTGCCTGAGCCAACACAGTGCCCTCATCCAAGAAGTGATTGCACTCTGGCCTGTTCACTTTCTCACTGCTTTGTTCTTACTGCTCAAACCAAATGGCCACCATCTTGCCAAGTTGGCTGTGCAGCTCTGACAGCCTTTGTGGTGGGTTCAAATGGAAAGGAATAAATATTTAGACACGGAATTCAAGCACGTCCACCGTGGCTTGGCAGTTCTCTACCCCATCTCACCACGTTCCCCAGAGGCAGAGGAAGTACCTCACAAACAACCTCAAGGCCTTTGTGACCCCTGCACTCAGATGCTAACATGTGACAGCTAGCTGGAGTGTCACAGAAAGTTCTAGAAAAGGCCATTCATGCCACCTGTTTTCCTGGGTCCTGTTTTCTTCCCCAGCAGCCCTCCTACACCAATCACCTGGAGAACAGCACACTTCCTCTTCTCTAGGGCTTAGGGGCCCTGGGTACATCCTGTCCCAGGTCTCGTCTGTGGGAACATGTGTGCCCTTCCTCAACTGACCAAAGGGCTGATTCTCTGGGGAGGGCAATGCAAGGAAGGGCAGAGGGAGTGGTGATGTTTGATTGGCTGTTCATCCCGGACAGGGCACTCTCTTCCCTCAGGACAGGATTGCCAAGAACAGTGAAACTCTATTAGCACCTTTTCGGATCCTCACAGCATCCTTCCCATAATCCCTTGCTCCTGCTGCCCAAGGGGGTGGAGTAGGCCGATGCTGAGAGACTTCTTAGGGGACTTTCTTAGACCCTGAGCCTTCTGTTTCGGGGTGACCTGTTGGCCTCCTTGCCTGCTACTTGGTTTTTATTTTTATTTTTTTTTAACTTTTATTGACAACCTTCATACATATGACAATATACCATAATCATAGTTTCCTCCCACCACCCCCCTTTCCCCTCCTAAATCCCCTCTCCACTGAATCCCTTCTTCTTTCCAACTACTCTCTCTTCTACTTTGATGCCATCATTTTCCCCCTCCTATTGCGCAGGTCTTCTGGAGGGGGTGTCAGGCACTGTGAGGTCATGAATACCACGGCCACTTTTGTGTCTGGAAGACAATATTGTAAAGCATTCCTCCCCGTCTTTTGGCGCTTACATTCTTTCTGCCGGCTCTTCCGCAATGGTCCCTGAGCCTTGCAGGGTGTGTGGAGAGGTCTCACTGTGTGCTGAACACTCCACTGTCTCTTCTCAGCACTCGGATGAGTTTTGAATTTTCCCAATGGTCACCACCATCTGAAAAGAGAAGCTTCTTTAATCAAAATGAGAGTGGCATTAATATATGGGCATAGTCATAAGTATTTAGAGGGCAGTTTGGTGGGTATAATATACTCATTTAACCAGATAACAGTAGTAATTTTCCCCCTAGAGCTTTGTGACCTCCCCAGACATAGGCTTTTTGCCTAGGTGTTCAATACAAGGCAGGAATTCCCTCCTGTGGATTGGGCCTCTAGTCCAATCAGAGATCAGTTGTTTCCCCGATTACAGACATGCCACCATCGCACCAGTTGGCACATTTGGCCGGGATGGCCAGCTGTGAGGCTTGCAGGGTTCACTGCCGGTTAAGACCCTTGATGACTTTCATTTCCCAACAGGCTGCGTAGCGTTACCCAGCATCCTGATGCTAGTCAACACGAGGAGGCTTCCAGCTCAGCTTCAGCTGGATTTCCCAGTGACCTGCAGCCCACGCACGTGGTCTTTAGCAATAGGGCCTCACCATCTAGTTCTGGTGGGCATCCAAGAGCTTTGGCAATAGCCTGTAATGCTTTGGAGACATCAGGGGCCTTTCTGGCCAACAACTTGCTGGAAGGTGGCCCACCCACCCCCCTTGCCTGTTTCTCTTGTGGCCTTGGCATTGTCTTCCTGGTCCACTCGGGCAAATGTACAGTCTCATTTCCTCAGGCCCAGCCAGCTTTGTAGCCAGCTGACCGGGTCTTACGGCTGGCTGGCCAGGCCTGGAAGCCAGCAGACCCAGTGCTGCAGGTTTCTCTGGGAAGCTTTGCAATGGCTGACATGGTGCCAAAGCCTGTGTGTGCATCCCTGGCCCTCTTTGACCAGGCGGCTCCCTGGTGCTGACAGTGTCCTGGGACCAGGTGGTGCCTGAGGGCCTTGCATTGGCCTTCCGTCTCTGCAGTGGTCATATTCTTTAGTTCCTGGGTTTTTCTCATGTATAGTATTAGTCTTTGGTCATCCCTACTAAGTCTAATGAAGACCGTACTGATCTACTTTAAGCTCACTATTCCTGTCTCTCACTGCATCACCACATTCCCTGTATCCTTTCATCCCTGCCCACCTCTGAGCCCTGCACGTTTCTCGTGGTGTGGAGCACGGAGCTCCAGATCACACCAGTTGAAGTGTCTCATCTATCACCTCCCACCCCTTTCTTGTGCTTCCGTGGGAGATATATATAATGCCCCCCTTTTTTTTGAGGTAGGGTCTTGCTTTAGCCCAGGCTGACCTGGGATCCACTATGTATTCTCAGGATTTCCTCAAACTCACAGAGAATCTCTTACCTCAGCCTCCCAAGTTCTGAGATAAAAGGCCTGTGTCACCACATCTGGGAGAGAGAGAGAAAGAAAGAGAGAGAGAAAGAGAGCACACGCCAGGGCCTCTAGCCGCTGCAAACAAGCTCCAGACACATGCACCTCTCTCTGCGTCTGACTTTACCTGGGCACTGGGGGATCAGACCCAGGTCATTAGGCTTTGCAGGCAGATGCCTTAACCACTGAGCTATCTCTCCAGCTCCCTCACCTGTTCTGTTTGAAAGGTAAATGTTATGCTTGTGTTCATTAAGGCACGCAACATGATATCGGACACGTATCATGGCTGCAGCCATGAAGAAGCAGCCTAACACATCTATCGACTCACACAGTTTCCCATTTTTTATTAGGTAGTTTTTATTAGGTAGTCCAGGCTGACCTGTAACATACTCCGTAGCACAGGGTGGCCTGAATTCATGATGATCCTCCTACCTCAGCCTCCCAAGTGCTAGGATTAAAGGTGTGTGCCACCATGCCTGGCCCATGTTTTATCTGCTTTTTGTATGTAGTTCCCTTAAAACTAGTCCCTCAGTAAGAATGCCAAGTGCAGGGGTTTCATTGCCGGCTGCTGGGATCTTGTCTTCGCTTGCTGTGGGTAGCAGTGCTGAGCATCGATTCCCTGTTTATTCTTTCAGATCCAAAGGACATCAGGTGCTCCTCCACACTGCCCACGGTAAGTACTCCTCCATCTCCTGTCACCTAGCAGAACAGGACACTAATGGTCAGGCAGCTGGCACCCCCTGCCTGGTCCTCTGCACCACCACAGTTTCTCCTGGGAACGAGCAGGCCACAGCCTAGTGCAGAGTCTGTAGTAGCCTGGGTTTCTCCCTGGGTCAGCCTAAGGCCAGGTCTGGTCAAGCCTCCCCAGGTCGGGTCCACTGGTTTTCCCCAGTGTGGGCTCGGTGTGACTAGAAAAAAATGGGTTAGTGAACAACACTTTAAGTAGGTGCCTACCTACCTCAGGTGTCCATCAGGTTGGCCAGGCATGCCACCACACCTCCCTGGTCAGGTTAATTACACGCTGTCACTTCTCCAGCCTCTCTTGTGGCTTATATGTGAACATCCCTGCTGGCAGTCCTCAGAGAGAGCACTTTCTTTCTCACTGGCCTTCTGGCTATGTTCTCTGCCACCTGTTCAATCCCCTCTTATAGCCGGGGTCCCGGCTCCTGGAGCACCTTCCCTATCCCTCTCCAGCCTCACTCCAGAAAAATCCTCCTCTCACCTCCTCATTCTGCTTCACGTGTCCTCCTCTTCATCTACCCTTCCTGTCCTCAACCTCCACCTTCCCATTCCATCTGCCCTGGAAGTGGCCAGCAATACCTCATCACATGGTGTGGGCGGCATCCCTGCATCCGATATGGCTGTTTCCGTTCTGCCTTCCTCCACCCATGGAGTGCTCTTGATGTCACCATAGCCTGGCCTGACATCACTCAGTGGTCCTCATTTCGCAAACCTCCTCACCTGGTCACCCTCAGCCTGCTAAGTGGACTCTGGAAGCAATACCCATACTGTGCAGCAGAGGGTGCCAGCACTCCTCCCTGCCATGGCTAGAAGAGCCATGGGTACATTTCTGAATAGTTCTGGCACTTAATTAAACAGAAAAAAATAAGAAGAAAAGAAAACCACGACCCTTCTGGAGGGCTAAACTCAACATTATTTTCCAACTATACTGGAAAGCGTTCTCAAAGGCACTCTGCCAACACATGAGTTTTAGTGTCCAAGCTTCCAGTGATGGTGACATTCTCTGTTGTGCTCTGAGGCTCTGTGAAGGTCTCTAACCAGGAGGCCTTGGACACTTCCTTCATGTGAGAACATCTGCCCCTCCACAAAGGTCTCTCGTCCAGTGGTGGCACACACCACACACAGGCTGAGCAAACTCTAAGGAAAGGCTTATTTTGGCTCATCGCTCTGGAAGTCCAAGGTTGAGGGCTGCATCTGGTGATGGCCTTCTTGTTAGTAGAGTCCTGTGGCAGGGATCACATGGAGCGAGGTGAGGAATGTGCATGTCTGTCTTGGGGGTCTCTCCTTTTTGTAAAAGCCACCGTATCCTGGGGCCCCACTGATGGCTTGTCTGATACTGCACACCTCCCACAGCCTGCCTCCACAGTCAGGGGTCTCCACCCTCTTAATATCTCACAGTGGGGTTCCCCACCACCATAGAAGGACAAAAGGAAATAGGGAAAATAGTCTTCTCACCATGTAAGGCTTTTGTGTGTCAAAGGCACTGCCAAGGAAGTGTGAAGACAAGCCCATAGAATGGAGGGAAATATTCCCAAATATTGCCTGAGATGGGACATAAGGAACTCTTACAACTCAGTAATTAAAGCACATCAGAGTTCTCACATGGTCAGAGTGTGGGAGCAGACATGTCTCCCAGAAAGACACCCAAATAGATAGGACTCACCACTCAGGCTCAGTGGCCCTCAGGGACACACCACTTCATACCCTGCAGGATGGCTGTGGCAGGTGTCGGCAGAGATGTGGAAAGATGGGAACTCCTGCCCTGGTGGGGAAGACGTAAAATGTCGCAGCCATTTAGAAACAGGCCAGTTAAGTGGGTAAGGGATTGCTCAGTGGTTAAGGTACTCGCAGATTCTGCCAGCCTGGTTTTCTTCCCTAGCTAGCACCCATGAAAAGCCACCGATGACCCAGTCTCGTTTGCTATAGCAAGAGACCCTGTCTCATAGAAAGTGAACACAGACAAGTCCTCTGGCCTCCACATGGGTGCCCACATGCACATACATAATTAAGAAATAAATAATTAAAAAATAATCCAGTCCAGTTAAGCATAGTTACCATATGACCCAGTGGTTCTCACAGAAGTGTACCCAAGAGACACCGCGGTCACTCGAAACCTTGACTTATATGTTAGCGCATGGTTGAGAACACAGCAGGGAAACAACATAAATGCCGATCACTTGATAAGCCCATAAATCAAATACGGTGCATGGTGCAGTGAGATGTGTTTGGGTGGTAGAAAAGAATTAAGCCCTGATTGTAATCTTGTGTGGGTGAACCTTGAAGCCATTATGTTAAATAAAAGAGCCATCCACAAAGGGGCACAGAGGGTGCCATTCCTCTCATGTGACCCAGCACACAAGAGGCAAATCCATGGAGACAAAGCCGATCAGTGGGTGCCTGGCTAGGGAGGAAGTATGTGGGGGTGAGAACTGTTCTGAGACTGAGTGGAGTGATGGAGGCACCGCTCAGTGAACCCAGCTTTACTGAGGGGCTGTATGGTGTATGCACTGTCCTCAGTGATGCTAATGGGTCATTAAATCCCAGCCCTCTGCTGTCTCAGGTGTGAGCTGGGGTCTCTGCATTGTGTTCAAGCAGGCTCCAGGTAAGGCCTCCTCCTTTATGAGGTCAGCGGGTTTGAATTCCCTGTAAGCCTGTATCTGGGTTGTATTTAGATCTGTTTTCCCTTTAAATCATTTTTTAAAATATTTTATTTATTTATCTTCAAGCAGAGAAATACAGAGAGAGAGAGAGAGAGAGAGAGAGAGAGAGAGAGAGAGAACCCCAGGGCCACCATCTGTGCATCTGGCATATGTGGGTACTGGGGAATTGAGCCCAGGGCCTTAGGCACTGGAGGCAAGTGCCTTAACCGTTGAGCCATCTCTCCAGCCCTTTAAATCATTTTTGTAGAGGAAAGCAGAACAGTTGCAATTCTCACATTAGGAGCTTTGTCGTGGAGTCCTCCAGAGTGACCCCTGTCTGCTGGAAACTAATTGGCAACCTCCATCCCATTCAGAAATGAGCTTTGCAATTCATGTTTGTTGAAATGAATGATGAGAAATCAGAAACTAGGCTGGGGAGATAGCTCAGTGGTGAAAGACCTGCAAACCTGCCTACTGGAATTCAGATCCCCGGCACCCATGTAAAGCCAGATGCTCAGAGGTACTTGTTTCTGTAATTTCAACCTGTCTACAGCCCCAGAAATAGGGCTTTGAGAATACTGAAGCTTATGGGCCAACTAGTCTGGCCTTCCCAGTGACAACCAACGAAGGAGACCCTGTCTCGAGCAAGATGGAAGGAGAGGACCAGCACTCCGAGTCTGTCACACACACACAATTTTTAAAATGCTGGGTATGGTGCCTGCACTTGTAATCTTCGCACTAGGGAGATGGAGACAGGAAAATCCCCGAGGCTCCCTAGCCAGCCAGTCCAGCTTAACCGGAGAGCTCCAGACCAGTTAGAAACCCAATCTCAAAAAAAGAAAAGTAGAGTGCCTGAGAAATAACATCTGAGGTTGTCATCTGTACACACACACACATACACACACACACACACACACACACACACACACACACACACACATTATAAAAACAGAAAAAAAGAAACAGAAGTTTGGAAGAATTGTTTGGAACTTGCCTCACATCTGAGGTGCTGGTACAAAGGTTTCAGCCTCTGTTCAGACTGTTGAAGAGCTAAGGGAATTTGTATGGCCACTTTGTGTAGCTGGATTTACATGGGTCCTGGGGAATCGATCTTGTGTTGTCGGGCTTTGCAGGCAAGTGCCTTACCCACTAAGCCATCTCTCTAGCCCCAAAACTTGCTCTTTTGATTTGTGTTTGATCTTTATGTTACTTAGTTTTAGAGCATTTGTGTGTGACCCAAATCTAGGACCTGTGCTTAGTCTAAAGCCCCAAATTAGAATTTTGCAAAATCTAATGCTTTAAAAATCTTTTTTTTCATTTATTTATTTGCAAGCAGAGACAGAGAGACAGAGAGAGAATGGGCACGCCAGTGCCTCCAGCCACTCAAAGGAACTCCAAATGCATGCTCCACTTTGTGCATCAGGCTTTATGTGGGCACTGGGGAATCAAACTTCCATAGTTAGGCTTTGCAGGTGAGCACCGCAACCGCTGAGCCATCTCTCCAGCCCTCTAATGCTTTTGAATCTCCATATCAGTTGGGGTTAGAACCAGTGGCAATCAATCAAAAAACTCAAAAACTTCGATTAAAACAAGATGGACATGCACACCCCCCTCTCTCCAGGCCAGGCCAGCATGATAGGACGTGTCCCAGAGTAAGGATTCAAGCTCCTCCCATCTCCTGTCCCCTTGCATGGCTTTTTGCCCAAGATGATATTTCCCAAGCAATTATCCCAGCACATGAGAGATGCTGTTTAATCAGTATTTGTTGGGTGGTGGTGGGTGGTTGGTCCTATGCTACTGAAGCTCCAGTTATTCCATGGTATTCCAGGCAGAAGGAAGGAGGACTGGGAAAGGAAGGCAGGCCCCTTCCCTTTCAGGACTCCTTGGAGCTCCTCACACGGCTCTACTGTCCCCATGGCTGCAAGGACTTGTGAGATGGCCTTGAGCTCCTGTGTGCCTCTGTCGGGTCCAAGGGCAGTGCAGAAGCCTCTGCTGACTGCCTGGAGTGTGCCTTGCTTGTGGGCACCAGGCTCTGCTGAATACAAATCCCTGATGGTTTTAAGTACATTGTTACAGCCGGGCATGGTGGTGCATTGGGGAGGCAAAGGTAGGAGGATTTCTGTGAGTTCAAAGCCACCCTGAGACTACATAGTGAATTTCAGGATACTGGGCTAGAGCGAGACCCTGCCTCTAAACTCCCCCCCCAAAAAAAAAAATATATATATAAATTTTCAAATGATGTGTCCAGGAGTTTCTCGTTAGCCCCAGATACCCCTCCAGGGCAGTACCTCTTGGTGTGCCTTGTAGGCCTGGCAGCTTTCCCAGCTGATGACCTCATGAGTACTGCTGCATCTTTTGGGATGTCTCCTAGGAAATGACAAGGCCAGTGGCTTCTCCCAGAGGAGAAACTGAGTCAGAGCCAGGGCCTGTGTTCTAAATGGCCTGGGCCTCTCCAGGTCTTGGGCAGTGCTTGGTTGTGACTGGACTCATGTAAATAACCATCTTATCTTAAAGGAAGCTCAGTTAAGCCAGTTCAGGAGGAACCATTGAGAACTCGGGCAATCATTTTCCAAGCCATAACTGTCATCTTGGGCCCTTGGAAGCAGTGGCCAGGAAATGGTGCCTTTATCTTAGCACCCAAGAAGCCACTGGCATGTCTCCATTTCCGCTTTGGAAAAGGCGATGATGTGTTAGCTGATCTTGCATTTCGGAGCCTGTCCGTGAACATTTTGCTCCCTGAGTGGGTGCTGTGGACCAGCCTCTCTCCCACTCAGCTGCTGAGCTGGGAGGACCTGTGCTCCAAGCCTATGGAAGAGAAACACTGGCCGGTGCTGTTTCTTTTTTGTCTGGTTTTTCGAGACAGGGACTGGCTGAGTAGCCCTGACTGGCCTGGAACTTGCTACATGTACCAGGTTGTACTCAAACTTACAGTGATCTTTCTGCTTTTGCCTCTACCTCCCGAGTGCTGGGATTTCACATGTGAGCCGATAGATATACTGTTGTTTTTAATTAGTATGTGTTCATTGTATGACACAATGAACTTTTTCATGATTTTTTGTTTGTTTGTTTTTCGAGGTAGGGTCTTGCTCTAACCCAGGCTGACCTGGAATTCACTATGTAGTCTCAGGGTGGCCTCGAACTCACGGTGATCCTCCTACCTCTGCCTCCAGAGTGCTGCGATTGAACGTGTGGGCCACCATGTCCAGCCTTTACGACATTTTCATATGTGTCTATCGTGTACTTTGCTCCATTGACCCCTTGTATTCGTCAGAGTTCTCTAGAGGAAACAGTTGATAGAACGGATTGTAGTAAAAGGGGAATTTATTGGGGTAGCTTAGCGCAATCCAACAATAGCAGTCTGCAGGCCCGACAGTAGCTGTTCAGTCCACGTGGCTGGAGGCCTCAGCAGTCCCAATCCAGCCCAGAAGGCCTGATGGCTCCCTGGGGAGCGGCTGCTCTTCAGTCCACGATGTGAGGCTGAGGAAACTGGGTTCCAAAGTCCAGGAAGGGTAGGAGAGCAGGATACGAGTGCAAGTCACAAACCAGCACCAACAGCCAGGGAAGGAAGGAAGAGAGCTTCCCTTCCCCTCAAGCTTCCTTATATCTAGTCCCCTTCTGTAAGGTCCATCCACTCAGGGGAAGGGCTCACTCTGGAGAAGGAACCTCCTCCCTTCTCCAAAATCCCAAAAGGATTTTGTCAATCCTTTCTGCAGGCAAGCTCAGAGACCCACCCAAGATTACTCTGGATTATTACACAGGTCAAAAGTTGACAATAAACTTAACCATCACACCCCTCATTGCCTTCTGCTTCCCCCCCCCCTTCCCACTGGTCCCTTCCTTTTTACAGACAGTTCCCCTTGTACCTGTCATATTCATGTCTCCTCTCCTCTCCACCCCCATCCCCCACCCCAGTTTCATTTGATTGGATAAAAAACTCCATTGAGTATGGGCCCATTTTCTGTATCTGTCCATGTGCTGATGTACATGTAGGCTGATTCAATGGTGTGGCGTCTCTGGTATGTGGACTGATTCCTTAGGCATGTCTCCCAGGAGAGGGAGAGCTAGGCCAGATGGTGGCTCTATTTTCAGTTCTGTAGACCTCCACATGGTTGCCACGGTGAGTGATGGTGGCGGCACTCACTTGCATTCCCTCCCCTCAGCAGTGAATGAGGGTTCCTCTCGCCCACACTCCTCTCCAGCACGTGTTGTTTTTACGCGATGGCAGCCGCTCTGCAGGCGAGATGGCATCTCAGTGTAGATTCAGTTTACACTTCTCTGATGGCCAAGGATGGGGACGTGTTTTCATGCATTCATTTAAAAAGCTCATTTGTGGGGCTGGAGAGATAGCTCAGCGGTTAAGAAGCTTGCTTCCAGAGCCTAACAACCCGGGTTCAATTCCCCAGTACCCACGTAAGCCAGATGCCGCAAAGTGGTGCATACATGCATTGGAGTTCGTTTGCAGTGGCTGGAGGCCCTGGCATTTCCATTCTCTCTCACTATCTCTCTCCTTGCAAATAAATAAATAATATTTTTTAAAAATTAAAAAGCTCATTTGCCTATTGCTGATTGGATTATTTGATCTTTTGGTGCTTATTTTTTTGACCTTTTTATTTATTCTGGATATATATATATATGTATATATATATATAGAGAGAGAGAGAGAGTACTGTCAGAGGCTTTCTCCTATTCTGTGATTGCCTTTTCACTCTGTTAATTATTTCCTTTGCTGTGTGAAGCTTTCTAATTTGAAGCGATCCCATTGTTAGTTCTCCCTCTTCCTCCCTGAGCTCCTAGAGAGCTGTCCACTAAGTCCTTGCCCAAGCCTAGAACGCCATGTGCTGTCTTCCAGCACTCTCAGGGTTTCAGCTACATTTTGAGTTGATCTGTGTGAAGGAGACAGAAGTAGGATCTCCTTTCATTCCTCTCCATGCGATCCTCACTTTCCCAGCACCTTTTCTTATGAAGCTGTCCTTCTCCGAAGTAGGTTTTTGACACCTTTGCCAACAATCAGACGGCTGTGGCTGTATGGGTGTGGTGGGCTCCTCCTACCTTGTCACCATCACCATCAGGAAGCCGAGTGGCTGGGGTCACTACCGGAGACTGGCCTGTAGTCATGGCTCTGGAATAAACAGCTGTGCAGACTAGTGGATAACAGGCCTATGGTGATGAGGCTGTTAACATTCCCTCTTGGAGAATTCCAGGCACCTTCCTGCCTCCGCTATGGGGAATCTTGGAAATAGTGAGAAGAAAGGTTGACAAAGGAGAGTCTGTGAGTAACCCTGGTAAATTCATCGAGTTGCTAGTCTGGACTTGACAGAATATTTATCCTTGACTCCCTATTTGGGGTAAATGGACATTTCTTTTACATCTTCCCAGGCCATGGGACAGTGAGTTTATTCCTGCATCCTTTCCATTGATCTGTATGCCTGTTTTTGTGCTGTGCCATGCTGGTTTTGTCACTGTGGCTCTGTGATATGGTTTGAGAGCAGGTCTGCTGATGCCTTCAGCATCGCTCCTTTGCTCAGGATCGCTTCGGCTCAGCGGGAATTTGGTGTTTCCATGTGAACTTTAGGATTTTCTTTTTCTGTTTCTGTGAAGAATGTCACTGAGATTTCGACATGGATTGCATTGTGATCCTCAGGCTGCTTTCTGTAGTTTTAGCCTGTATTCCCCCTCAGGCCTTTTCTATTCTAAACCATTAGAGAATTCCAAAGCCAAGGTTATGGAAGGCTGAGTTGCCCTGGTTGGCTCTTGCCTGCTTCTTCACAGCTCTGTCTTGGCCTGTTCTTCAGGAAGGGAGCTGTGTTCAAATTCTCACTGAGGGCTGCTGCCTTGGGATGGACCGTTTTCATGGCTCGTCACCTCTTTTCCTGGTGATTTTTCTCTCGGAGCACTCTTGGGGAATTGCTCTAATGAAATGTTTTTCTCCCAGCATTCCAAAGTCTCAGAGAACGGCACGAACAGATTTAAATTGCAGAAGCAAATGCCACACAGCGAAAGCAACGGGCCTCTGGTAAGTGACACGAGATGGCTCCTGCCTACAGGGATGTCTAAAGTTACAGAAGTGGCCTTTGAGCCTGAGGGCTGGCTCACTGTCCCTTGGCCTTGGTGACATGGGCCATGAACATCCCGGGTTTTAACACCATCTGGCTTCCTTGTACTCCTCTGGTAGGATTTGAGGTGCCCTTGTTGGCTTTCTTGGAACAATCAGCTAAACTTATTGTAGGTCTGAAAGCCGTACATTCTTTCCATGGGCATTTGTTAGCATATGGAGTCCTGGGCACTGGTTGATGCTGTTGGGGTCCAGAAGGTAGGTGCAGTTAGGCAGTAAGCCAAGGCCTTAGACATGAGGTGTATTGGGTCAAGAAGCAGGGTGGGAAGATTCAGCTCCATCTGGCCCCAGGAGGACATCCCCAACAGGTGACACTGGGTCACAGCTGGGCACAGAGTGTCCAGGCACACAGTGGACTGGACATACAAGCAGATATGGAGCGTTCATGTCACGGGATTGAGAAAAGGTGAGAGATATCATAGCCATTCTTCTGTCCCTCTTCCACTTTACAGAGAAGGAAACTGAGGCACAGGGGGGCTAAGTTCCTGATTTGTCTCCTGCAGTAGAGGGGAGACCCTAGTGCCTGGTCTTCACCTGCCCTGCCCGCTCAGGGTTCTTCTAGGAGGCCTTGTATGGCTCCTGCTCTCCTGAGTGAGCCTCCCGGGGCATTATAGATTTGGTCTGGATCAGTGGAATTATAGCCATTTTCTTTTCTTTTGAAATCACATTGCTTGAAGGATCGACACACTGAGCATGCATCTTACTGCTTTGATTATCCAGGGGAGTTATGGTGAAAGGCTTGATGAGAGAAACGTGGGGTCTCTGCACTTAGGGAGAGAGCAGGCAGGGACTGGTTACGCAAAATGCTATAGAATCTCTGCCCACTTCTGGCCTTCATTGTTATAATTCACATCTTGGGCTGGAGAGATGGCTCAGCAGTTAAAGGTGCTTGCTTGCAAAGCCTAATGGCCAGGGTTTGATCCCCATTTCCCACCTAAAGCCAGAAGCACAAAGGGGTGCATGCATCTGGAGTTCATTTGCAGCAGCTGGAAGTTATGGTGTACCCATACTCTCCCTCTGTCTCTCAAATAAATAGATTTTTTTAAAGATTACATCTCCATGGTGACTCCCTGACTATAGTTTTGAAGGCCAGCTTTCCCTTTCAGTCAAGCTGTGGGCCTTTGAGTCTATGTAGTGACTCACCTACAAAACTAAACCTGGCTTCTGGGTGTCACCTCTCTCATTGTTTCTCTGTCCCTCCTGCAAAGGTGTGTTTATTAACATGTCTCCAAAGAGCTGTGTTTGAGGCAGCCCAGCAGGTCTTGTTTCAGGCTGACCGTAATGCGGATAGGAACAGATGAGGCTGGGTCCTATTTGCAGGGTGGTCTTTGAAAGAAGACCCCCTGCTTCTGCACCTGCTGTGGGTCGTTTATACAGTATGGTGTCTCATGAGATTGTCAAGACACTTGTTCTCTTTCCCAGTGTGTCTCAGCTCCAACCCCCTGGGCTCTAAGACAGTCTGCCCACCCGGTACCTGGCATAAAACTGTGCAGGAGAGCCACGTGACCTCCTGGTGAGCCATCTTCCCATCCTCCTGGGTCTGTGGCGTTGTCATGGGGATGGTCATAATTGTCATCTTCATGGCCACTGGTCCTCCTTGCATCCCTTGGCACCTCTGAGGATCTTCTAACTGGCTTGGCTCAGACACTGTCAAACCTACCCACCACCACATAAACGGTGCAGGCTTGGGATGCCCAGGTCATCTGCATTCACCCTGCTGGCAGGTGGGAGGCCAAGGTGGGAGAGGAGTGTAGTGCTTCCACATCAGAGCGATGGCCTTTGCACCCTCCTTCCAGGTGTGTTTGTTTTGGAGAGCATAAGCCTAGAGCAGGGGGTCCAGGTGAAGAAGCCACATCCCATGACTTGTATCCTGTGTGTGTGGGGGGGGCTCCTTGTTTGCCCTGCAGGAGGCAGCAGTTCTCCATGGCTGGTTTTAGAAGACCTAGCTCTACTGCAAAAGGATTGGGTGCCTGGGAGCCTTGCCCAGAAATGGGTTTCAGCTCAGCACTGCACTTGCTTCCAAGGCAAAGTCTGGGTCTGCAGCTCTACATCAGCCCAGCAGATGGTGCCCTGGAGCACTTTGCAAATCCTCCTGGAAGGGCTGTGGCCATCCTTAGGGGTTTGGGGGTAAAGCAGGTGGGCTTTCTGTGGTTGACATGGTCTGACTACTGTCTAGGTCACAGGCCTCTCTTCACTCCTGGCCAAGGAAACTGCACTGGAATCTGCCCCCTGTTGACCACATTTCACCCCCTGATCGGTCACCTCCTGTTTAAAAGGGTCTGTGAAGTCCAGAGACAGTCCTGGAACATGGGTTATTCTAGAGATTGTCACCGCTTGGCCAGGCCTTCCTGGGCCTTGGGTCTCAGCCCCCAGAGAGCTCAGTGTTGGGCCCAGTGGAGAACTAGTGTTTGAGTCTCTGAAGCTGGCCACCCTGCGTGATCCATGAGAGGAAAGTCTGTTCCCAACTGACAGCTCTGCATCCTTATGAGGCAGCATGGGGACATGTTCAGTCTTCACAGTGGAAAAATGTCCTGGTCAGGGAGTCTGTCCCCAGGTGACATGAGTCCTGGGCTATCCCAAGGTCACACACATGATACTGAATGCCCATATGGTGTGCCTGCCACTCATCTTTCTGTATTCCCATTTGTTTCTGGAAAAGATGTCTATATATCAAGGGTAGGATGAGGAGATGTTAACATTTTCATTTCTTTCTCTTTTTAAAAAATTCTACAGTATTTTGAATCCACCTTACATAGGTTATAGTGCTGTAAATACATAAAATCTGTTGGACTTTGTTGATAGTTGGAAATACATATGTGCATTTCTTTTTAAGCCCGTGGACTTCATGGTTCATTCATGAAGAGTCTTTGTAGCTCTTTCTTACTCTGACTTAAAACCTTACCCAGAGCTCCAGTGACCACAGACTTTGTCCCTTAGGAATACCCACAGTATCACAAGGCACAAATACCAGAACTGGTTTGTGAATTTTAAAATAATGTTGCTTGGAGCCAAGAAAAATGGCGCAGTCAGTAAAGTGTTTGCCTTGCTAGCATGAGGACCTGAGTTCACAGGAACCATATGAAAGCTGAGTGTGGTGCACGAGCTTATAATCCCAGTACTGCGGGGAGGCAGAGACGGGGATCCCTGGGCCCCTCTAGCCAACAATCTAGCCATTCGGCAAAAGCTGCAGGCCAAGAGAGACTCTCAAAAAAGGTGCATGATGCTGAGAGGTGTGACTCCCAGGGTCGTCCTCTGACCTCTACATGCAAGCATGCACACGAACACAGATACACACATGCACACACTAAAATCAGAATGTCACTTCTGACAATGTCTGCTAGTTGCTGGCCCCTTAAAGTACAAGTTCCGGTAAAGAATTCCTATTTGGCTGGAGAGATGGCTCAGCAGTTGAGACGCTTGCCTGCAAACCGAACAACCCAGGTTTGATTTCCTAGTACCCACGTAAAGCCAGATGCACAAAGCGATGCATGCATTTGGAGTTTGTTTGCAGCAGCTAGAGGCCCCGGCATACCCATTCTTTCTCTTTCTTCTCTCTCTCAACCAACAAATAAATAAATAATTTTTAAAAGAATTCTTATTGTCATTTCCATAAAATCACCTGTCATCCCACCACTCAGTGCACCGATGTTAACTTGGGTTTTCTGTCTGGTTACGTATGTCTGTAAGATGGTGATGCAAAGTCCATGTGAGACCATTCCCATGACAATGACACTTCATTCATCAATGGATCCCCCGCCTCTTCCTGTGTCACCAAACTACAGGATATGTCGCTCATTTTGGACAGCTTTTAATTGACCAGTTTTCTCCACAGTCATGTGACATTCTATCACTGTATTTTTTTATTTTTCAAATTCTTATTTAACTTTTTACTGACAACTTCCACATGTGTGCTCTGATTCTAATTTTTTTCACAATTTCTGGACCGAAGAATTGTATGAGTTAACGGTGTTTCATAAAACTATGTGAGTGCTAGTGGTTGTGAAGGGATGACTGTGGTGACAATGTTGTCCCCCAGACTTTTAGTGAGAAACAGAGTCACCAGGAAGTGTAGCCATTAGACCTCACTTCAGCCCGATGCACCTGGTGACATTGATCCCTTTTCGTTTCATGTCCAGGACCCAGAGATGCAGTGTTTGCTGCTGTCGGACGGGAAGAGTCCCCTCCACCCGAGCCATGTTGTCGTCCTCCCCAGTGACAA
>PVHP010009218.1:0-51035 GCA_004024765.1 Zapus hudsonius
GTGTATATGTGCCACATTTTCATTATACATGCATCTGTTGATGGACAATACTTCTTTATAGACACAAGCCTGAGTGGGCAACATCTTGGCTGGGAATGGCCATTAGACAGGAAGCTGTATTTCAAAGAGCATGCCTGAGACAGGGGTGCCACAAAGAAACAAAACTTCATCCTGACCACACTTGCACTTGGGTATGCTTGTAGAGTCAAACATCCTGGACTGTCCACTCTGCTACAGACTGGGGCACATGGAGAATGTGAGGTCTCCAGGTATCATCTCAGGAAACAAGCTTTGGTTTCCTCAGTCAGAATGTGGAAAAATAGAAGAATGGCAGTGTCTGGCAGCTCCAACACAGAAGTCTGGCTTCTGGTACTGACAGAGAGTAACAAAGCTCTGGATGTGGTCCAGCACAGTGGGAAAAGCTGAGGAAAGTTGGAGAGTCTTCCTTTGAATATTTCACAAAGTATCTCTCTGCTTGCTAAAGTGACCATCAAGAAGGCCAAGAGTTTAAGGCAGCTCCCTCAGTGGCTGGGATGGCTAAGATTCCTCAGGATAGCAAAGTCAGGGAATGTATGTCCTTGCCACCATCTCTTCTCTTCTCAATCAGCAGTCCCAAGCCCATATTCACATATGTACCAAGATTTGCTGTGATTTGAAAGACACCAATGACCCCATAGCTGAGTTTGATCTCTGATCACTCATTGTTGCCAGAAGCAGCAGCCCAGACAGCACCTTACAGACTAAAGCCACCATGGACCACAGATCACAGGTAGAGACCACACGCAGGTAATCTTGGGTACCATCTAGTACTACAGTCCTTTACATCCCCATGCTATCAGCTCAGAGATACTGCTGCAAAGTAAGAAAAGGAGATAGCATCTCTGCTAGCTTGATGCTTAAGAGTGGAGAAATGTTTACTCAATATTTATGAAATAAATCTATAAAATAACAATCATCTGAGAGTCTTGTTCAATATACTAACTGTTTTCTTCTAGACTGGTCAGCATAAGCATGAAGCCAACCTTGACATTGTCTATCAAGTTAAACTTCTCCTCCTCTTCCTCTTTTCATTTTTCATCTCATGCATTCTTCACACGCTGACTTTATCCCTAATATGGCACAGGTCATCTCATATGTTTACAGGTCTGTCTGGCCCCATTTTCAATTAAGCTTCATGACAGAGACTATGTGTCCTCTTAATAGAGCCTCCATCACTGTTAGTGCTTAACATACTACTAGAGATGATAGAGAAATATCTGCTGAATGGATGAATGACCAAGGGGACTCACATAATGATTTTGAGCTGCACTAGTTTACCAAACCCAATATTCAATAAAGCTTTCTTAGAACTGCCACCAACTGTTACTGGTGTCCCCATGCTCTCTTATTGCATAATGGTAATGATAACTATCATGCATAATTCATTCAATGGGCGTTCAATATGAGCCAGGAAGTTTCCTGGACACTTTGATTAACTGCTTGATTTCCCATAGCAAACCTGTGGAGGGGGGTATCGATGCATCCATGTGCTATATTATCCAGATTAAAGCTGAGGAACAAATGCTCAATCAAGTCATGTAACTTAACACGTGTCAGAAGATGACTAAGTACCAAGGTCTGACATCAGGTCTTGCTTTTAACTACTGGCCTCCACTCTACTGCTCATCGCCTTTATTGTTTCAGTTCTCTTTGCTTCTTATTTAGTCCATGGAAATAGGACGGGATGGTGCAGGCTTGTACGTAACCACTTTTATAGTCAAATTTAAGGTAAGACTTCTGAGACTTCTTCCACTCGTGACTTTTTTTGATGAGAATTTTTTTTATATAAGCATGGCTCTATAATTATATAAAATAGGAACATAAACTATTTACTGATAATAAATTATAAATATATTTGTATTAAAATAATTCTTTAGCTGATAAAATTTTACCATTTATCACAAATGAAATCTGGATACTAATGTGATGATTATACTTATTTGTCCTAAGATATACGAACTTGATACTTATATGCTGAAGCTTGATGGTAGGAAAACATTATTTGTATTTCTTTTCTGTAACTAAGCCAGTATGCTTTTATGAGTGTATTAAAGTGTGTATGTACAATAAAAACACTGTAGTTCACAACACATAGCCTCAAATGTCATCAAGGCATTTCAGCAGTGTCTACCTGTGCTGTGTGGTGTCATGGCACGCATAGTACAGACTGTGCATGTTGTATATCCAAAGCCAAGTCAGCAGGGAAGTCTCACAGTGACACATGGGCAAATGCTGTCAGAAATACCTGGATCATTATATGTTTGGTTTTTAATTAATTTTGGATTGCTGCATGTTCATATATCTTTTATTATTGGCAAGATTTTTATGATCGCCTCATTCAGTTATGTGATCTTATATGAGGTAGCTCATGCACGTGAAGTCAAAGTGACTATGGTAATATGGACAGATTAAACTTTGAACCAGAAAGATCTCTGTAAGAGTTATGATGACATACAAAGCTCTTTAGGGGATCTCACTTCCTTGAGTAGCAAAGACTTTCTGAATGATATGAAGTTCTCAAATATGACTCCTGTATTCAACAAATTTTCATAATCAGGTGCTCTTAAAACCCTTGCTTCCCATTGCATGCTCGTGCATCCCTCAAGGTGGGGTGAGGCAGATGAACTGATGCAAGGTGAGAAGAGTGAGCTCACACAGGATGCTAAAGGTGTTGATTAGAAATATTTTCAATCAAGGCATGAGCCAATACTTCATGCCGGAAATATCACTACCTGATATTTTAGCAAAAGCAACTTACACTTACTCACTCCTCATAAATTTTAGGAAAGTTTCAATCATGGTGAGAAAGATAGCCAATGAAATTTGCTTGCAGTAATGACTAATCAGGCAGGATCTTTTGCAATACACTCTTGAAACTCAACCACCATGGAATAAAATCCAGCCTCAGAATAAGAGCAATGAAAAATATCTCCAGTAAGGAAATTTCAGTGAATTAAAAAAAAAAAAATCAGTGGAGCCATGTGATTACGAAGTCAGGATAGAGCTGCAGTACCACCAGGTAGAAGAGTTAACATTTTCACTAGCAACACCCTTTTTCAAAACCAACTGAATCCAAAAGAAATCTAGTTTCATCCCTATCACAATGCTAAACAGCATATCCATGTATGTTGCAAGCAGAGAGAGATAAACAAACAAACACACATACAGAGAGAGAGAGAGAGAGAGAGAGAGAGAGAGAGAGAGAGAGAGAGAGAGAGAGAGAGAGAATGGGGTGCCAGGGTCGCCAGCCACTGCAAACAAACTCTAGATACATGTGCCACCTTGTCATCTGGCTTTATGTGAGTACTGGGAAACTGAACTCAGGTCATTAGTTTTTGCAGGCAAGTGCCTTAACCACAGATCCATCTCTCCAGCCCTCAACAGGCTTCTTTTATCACTAAGAAAAATACAGGGTATCATGAACAAAGAGTTTATACAACAATGTGGATCTTAGAGAAGCTGCTATATTTATTTGAGCTTCAAATTACATATCTGTGTGTGGTAGTTTGAATAGATGTTCCCCAATAGATTCAGGAGTTTTATTAAAGTTTATAACTTGGTGTCACTGTGGGTGGATCCTAGCAAATCCAGCCCTAAGGTGTTACTGGGGGCAGATCTGGGATTCCAGCCTAAGGTGTGCAAAAAGCAGTTTGAGCTCTGCCTGGAGTTTCATGCTATTTGGCTGTAATAATGGGCTTGCTTTTGGAGTTGGTATTGGGTTTACCTCTCTGCTTGGATCTGTGAAAGGGGGCAGCTTCTTTCGCCATGATGGAACTTCCCTTGGATCTGTGAAGCTTCAAATAAACCCCCCTTTCCTCACATAAACTGTGCCTGGTTTGGAAGTTCATCGCAGCAGCGTGAGCTGACTATGAAGGTGCTGGGGGATGGGATTAGTGCTGTAAAGGACAAACCAACTCCGACAGTCTAGGATTCTAAGAAACATTCCCGTTTAGGAATCTTCCAAAACTTCCCCAAAATCTGTAGGTCTCACGAGGCCCCTCTGCCAGGCAATATAAACACAATATAAGCACAAGGTGGAGAGGAGACTCAGAGGAGCTTACTGCAAGTTGCACAAGGAACTCCAGAAGTACAGCTGGTGAGAGTCGTCACTAATGCTGGTGTGGACTTGTCAGTGAAGCAGCTGCACAAGGGTCCCCTTGTTCTTGTAAACAAGTACAGTCAACTTGCTGCTTCATCAGACTGGTCTTAGATAAGCTTAGTTTTCTGGTCTGTCATTGCTCTATCTGAAGTGATTATATATTGTTGTGTCTCTCCAGTAAAAGTAACACAAGTCATGAGTATGCAAAGGAGAGTGATTAAAATGAAGGCTTAAAGTTTGCAATATAGACAGAAATAAAATGAAACAAGAGAAATTGGAAGGATCAATGTCTTGAACATCTCCACAAGTTCACAGAATCTCAATAGGTGATTTTAGATCCTGACATGTTGACAGTTAAGATTAACCATCGCAATGACAGAAAGTAAGGATCTGAGGGAGACTGAGAAAATGGTGTGTTGACTGACAGTGAGTGATGAGAAGTTAAGCAGAGGTGAGAGTAGAGCTTGACAGTGTAACTTTAACAAATAGCCACTGGTTCCAAATGCTCTTTGATTGGCCTTGAGGCCTGCTCCATGGGAAAAAATTCATGCCTCGTGCTGAAAACCTAATAGGTCATAAGCTCTAGGGGGAAACTCCTACTGTTGGCTGGCTAAATAGATATATTATGCCCACCAAACTTCCCTCTAAATACTTACTCAAAACTCAAAACTCACCAAAGTGTTGAGAAGAAATGACAGTAGAGTGTGCAGCACTAAGTGAGACATCTCTATCACACCCTCCCAGGCTTAAGGACCATTTCAGAAGAGGTGGCAGAAAAAATGTAAGAGCCAAAAGAAAGGGAGAAGTGTCTTGCAATATTGTCTTCCAGACACAAAGTGGTCATGGTGTTCATGATCTCACAGTGGCTGACAATATTTACATAAGACCTGCATAAAAGGAGGAAAAAAATACCCAAAAGTACATCAAAAATAGAAGAGACTAGTTGGAAAGAAGAAGGAGTTCAGTGGAAGGGTTATTATGATCATGTTAGATTGTCTATTATGTATGGAGGTTGTCAATAAAACGTGTAAAAAAGGAAACAGAAAAAAATAAATATAAGAGGCTACAAAGGGGGTTACACTCCTTGGAGGTCAACCAGATGTCACACTAGACAAGCTAGAGGATCAAATAGTTGCAGAAATTAAAAGATTTAGGGAAATTTATTGTTTGGAGAAGCCTAGGGAACAGCGAGTGGAAGTGAGTGAGAGGGTGTTTGTTTGCTGAGAAGAGACAGTGTTTTGGATCTGGAAAGAAGCTGGGTGGATTTGGTACAGGGTAGAAATCACCTTTTTTACAGTAAGAAAGCCCAAGAACAGTATGTCTGAAATCCAAGATGCTATCCAAAACCATAGGCCTCCTGCTTGGTATTGCTCTGCTTCATTTGTTTTGACAGAAACAATGTCCAGGGCTTCCAGTATGATCATAATTCTGCATAAGTCAACATTTTTACTCTCTCATGAAAATCATAGAAAAGTAAAAAAAGGAAGAAGAAAACTGTCAAATTCCAGTTTTAGTGAAACCAGGAGAGAGATTTAATCCTCAGAGCCTCCAAACATGTAAAAGAGCTGCCAAAAGCAGTGGAGAGCAAGCAGAAGCCACTCTGGGAAGGAATAATAGAATGATGAGAGAAGTCAGCATGGAAGGATTTCAGGACAAGGATCCACAGCACTTACTTGAAAGAGAAGCCCTCCTCTAACATGCAAAGGTGCCTCTGTAGTTACCACGGGTGCGGGTGGGTTGAGCTCGGCCTGCTGTACTATCTGCTCAGAAACAGGTGAATGGGTTACACAGAAGCAACAAGATGGGTCTGCCTGTGTAGAACCTTTGTGCTGGGATGCTTGTAAGTCTACTGTGGACCCTAACCACTTCAAAGTGAAATTAGCACTTAACTAATCTAGAAAAATCCATCTTGCTCACTGAAGAACATCAAAAAGTGATCTGACACAGAGCACATGTGCACACGTGCACACACACGTGCACACACAGAAAGTCTCTCTCTCTCTCTTTTTTTTTTTTTTTTTTTTGGTTTTTTGAGGTAGGGTCTCACTCTAGCCCAGGCTGACCTGGAATTCACTATGTAGTCTCAGGGTGGCCTTGAACTCACAGTGATCCTCCTACCTCTGCCTCCCGAGTGCTGGGATTATTAAAGGCGTGAGCCACCACGCCTGAGAAAGTCTCTCTTGAATGTAGATGAGAGCAGGAAAAACTTACAAACATGGTGATCAGAGGACATTATGAGTGCATGGAAATTGTGATAAAAACATTTTACTACAAATTTTAGACATGTAATGAAACAATCCCATCTAGAATAATCCCATCCAGCCATAGAGCAGAAATACAAGATCTCAGTAAAGAGATGGGTAAATGAGAGGGGTTAATAGAACCTGGAAACAGAAGGGAAACAAATTGCAAAGAGCAATTTGAAAGTATATTAAAGAAACCTCACAGGGAGCACAGAAAGTAAGACAGACAAGAAATGAGTGAAAGTGGGATGTGGTGGTTTGAATGTAAAATGTCCTCATAGTCCATGGGTTTGAATGTTTAATCCCCAGCCAGTGGAACTGTTTGGGAAGATTACAGAACCTTTGGGAAGTGGAGCCTTGCTAGTGGAAGAGTGTCACTGGGGTGAGCCTTGGGGTTTTAAAGTCTAGCCTTGTGTGCTGCACTTAACTGATCTTGCTACTTCCTCCATACTGACGTGAAGATGTGATACCTGGCTGTTGGCCCCCACCATGCTTTCCCCATCATGATAAAACTTCGACACTATAAGACATAAATAAACCCTTTCCCTCCATGAGCTGCTTCTGGTTGGGTGTTTTATCCTCAAGAATGAGCAAGTAATTGATACAAAGGAGGGGAAAGCACATAAGGAAGGATAAATTTTAGAGAGATGATGAAAAATGTAACAAAAGATAAGGCAATCCAAATGATGTACTTGAAATTTTCCATGAATAAAAACTAAATGAACTTGATTACATACTAGAACAGAATAATTCATAAAAAATGTAAGCAAAAAAATTATCCCACAATAAAAGTACTGAATATGCTTATTGTGATGGTTAAGTTTATTGTCAACTTGACTTATTTAATAATCTACAGTAATCTTGGGTGGGTCTCTGAGTTTGCCTGCAGAAAGGATTAACAAAAAGAGCAGGTCCCTTCTCTGGAGTGAGACCTTTCCCCCCAGTAGGTGGGCCTTCCAGAAGGGGACTGGATATAAGGAAGCTTGAGGAGAAGAGAACCTCTCTTCCTTCCTCCCCCAGGCTGCTGGTGCCTGTTCGTGACTTGCACTTGCATCTTGCTCTACTACCCTTCCTGGACATTGGAACCCAGTTTCCTCAACTTCACATCGTGGACTGAAGAGCAGCCACTCCCCAGGGAGCCATCAGGCCTTCAGTGCTGGATTGGGGATTGGGACTACTAAGGCCTCCAGCCACATGGACTGGACAGCTACTGGTTCCTTCACCCATGGGCCTGCAGACTGCTATTGTTGGACTGTAGTAAGCTACCCCACTAAATTCCCCTTTTACTACAATTCTTTCTATCAACTCTGTTCACTCTAGAGAAGCCTGACTAATCGAAAGGGAAGTACACATAGCAGGAAAAGTGTACAAAAAAGTCAATTCTGAGATAGCTCCTAGGAAAGTTCATCACGCTTTGAAGAATTATTTGGGAAAACATGTAAAACCATGAGAGATAAATCAGGCAGGCATCAGATTTTCTTATAGAGGAATTCTGCGTCAGAAGACAATATAGGAACATTGGGAATATTTTCAAAGATTGAAATAACAAGCAAGGATATTAAACAGAGCCAAACTGTCCTTCAAGTATAAAGGCCACTAATGTTTGTGAACTTACAGGAATGAGGGTATAATGTAGTAAAAAGCATCTTTTGAGAAAATACTTAGAGGATGAACTTCAGCCAATTTTAGATATTAAGGAAATTTTGACAATGGCTGGTGCATTCAACTCAGCAACTAAAATTACAATAAATGTAAGCACTAAGAGACCAAGACAGAATGTGTGTATTAACATCTTGCTCTCTCTCTTTCTCTCTCTCTATGTGTGTGTGAGAGAGAGAATATATGTACAAACATTCACACACACATATATATATGTGTGAGAATGTCTGTACAAATGTGTACACAAAATAGAAACTGAAGATGAATATATATGTTAATATCTTTAGCTATAAAGGCCACTGATATGTGTGTGGTATATGCAGTATGTATTGATGTATATGTGTGCAAATAACAGATCAGTGTTGTGAAACCTGGTATTCTCTGCACCACTAATTAAATACAAGTTATTACAAGGTCTATCCTAAAAGACTTAGCAATAACACTCAGAATCATAAATGTATTCACCTTCTGACCCAGAAATATTACTTCTCCACATCTACGTAATTATGAACTACTTGATTATTTGAAGTAGCTAAATAATGTAAACAAATTATAAGTTCAATAACAGAGAACTAGGCAAATATATTCGAGCAATGCAATACCATGCAACTCCTTAGAACAATAAGTAAATGAACATGAGTGGCTGTGTTGATGTGGTATAGTCTCCACTGTTGCCAAATTTTAAAAAAGGCTACAAAGAGCATATAAGATATGATTTCTTTTGTGTAAAGAAGAGAAAAATTAAATATGCACTCAAGTTTGCTTGCACATTTTTAAACTCTGGGAGAACTCTCAAGAAATCATTAACAGTGTATGAATCTAGAGATGTTTAGGCAAGTTATCTTGATTGATAGAATTGACAGGCTTGTTCTTATTTGCCACCACCATATACCTGGCTTATACTGATGCCCCAGATGAATTATTAACAATACCCTTCTCACTTCCCAAAATGCTTAATATGGATTAAAAAAACTGTAGGTTTATCATTAATTAATGGCAGCCAGTGATAGAAAACATTTATATGACACTTGGTATCTAAATAGTTGATAAATTTTAATTTCCACAGCCACTCCTCTGAATACTGGTATTGTATGGTGCATGGCTTCTTCTGTGCTGAGCAAGAATGGACAAACCACTGATGAAAATAATAGCAACTACCTTCAAAGGATGCTTTTAGCATCCCAAGCACTCTGCATGTCTTATCACCTACTCTAGTTAACAGTCCTTTGTAGGGGACGAATGCCTCCACCCTGGCTTAATCTCAGGATGGCACCTGGCAGCTTACCAAGATGGGCTTGGTTTGTAAATAAGTTTCAGGAGGCAGTCTTGATTGGCTATTGCACAGCACGCCTGCCTTGCGCACAGGTTCTTAGCATAGACTGACCAACAGCTACCTGATTGGCCAAGGGGCTCTATATATTTTGTTTCATTTTCGGCAACAGAGAGAGAGCAATAAAGAGAGTGAGAGAACGCGCGTTCTTCCACCCATAAGCGGGGTGTGTGTGTGTGTGTGTGTGTGTGTGTGTGTGTGTGTGTGTGTGTGTTTTATCACTGCCTCCGCAGGCGGTGGGCAGTGATAGTCCTTCCAGGTAGATATGAAATAATATTCTCAGTTTACACCTGAGAAAACTGAGACACTAGGAGTTGAAGTAACTTGCCCACAGTGACACTTCAAAATGCAGCTAAAGTATGCACCTGGGTATGTACCCAAGCAAATATGTACCCATAATGTGTGTATGTGGTGTTCTACTCCTATCCTTGAAGTTTAATGTAAATAATGATATTATTTTGAATTGGCAAGTGTAATTCATCATAACTAAATCATTAAATTAAGGTATGATGATGGTTGACAGTAAGAAGGAAAACAGGTAGGTTTATGTTTTTGATGCAATTTTTTCTAACAATGCTCATAAATAATGTATGAATCTTCTAGTTTAATCATGGACATCGAATAGTACCCATGCTGAATAGTAACTGCCATGTACATGTACAGTATGATGCCAATGTGTAACTCACACACAGGGAGAAATGAAAATGGGCAATTCAGCAAAAGTAAATAAAAGGTGCCTCTCCGAGTTACAGAATTATAACACCTTTTCACCTTTACATTTTTTAGTTATTATTCCTAATTTTTGTAGTGGTCAAATTTCCTCTTTTATATTTTGAAAAGAACAATAAATTTATTTTGACAGGGGGAATATGGATTCTGAAACATAGAAACTTCCAATCATGTGGCTTATAGTGAAAACAAAACAAAAAAATGACTAGGTCAAAATTAATGGGATGTATATTGTTTTCAATCTACAACTGGAAACATGTAGAACTCTTCCCCCAAATTGAGAGAGTCTCTAATTAGGTCGGTCTCTTTTCTAGGACAGCTCAGGGCTGGAGAACATTGATACACAAAGAAGGAGACATGAATAGCTGGCATACAGGTGGAAAGGAACAGACATTTACAAGGACAGGTAAAGACACCCATGTCTCCTTCCCACATACACGATGACTGATGGAGAGCAAAGAGGTCCTACTCAGCACATTCTCCTAAGTACTCTGAATAATGCACCAGGTTAATTTGGTTTTTAAGATGGTATTGCAATTAGAGATGTCCTGGACCAAGAGGAGAAGCTGAAGCTTAATAAAACATAGTGAAATGGAGACAAAAATGAGAATTTATGAAGGGCCTACAGTGTTCTTAGGTGCTATTAGGCATTTTAAAAATTAACAATTTCCTTTTAATCTTTATAATATGTAGTAAATGGCATGCTGAAGCTGACCTGTACTAGCTTCAGGCACTAAATATTAAATTTTCAGGAAATTCACAAGTTGATAATTAAATATAACCACTATTGAACATTAAATCATTCAGATTTTAAATTATATTCAAAGCTAAGGTGATAAATATTTAAAGCTCACCACTTCCCAATAATTTTACTATATAATATATATTTTATATTATAAGTATATTATATAGTGTATATATAGGGAGGTGTTGTAGCCACTGGGATGAATCTTCAAACCAGGCACAATTTGGGGGAGGAAAGTATTTATTTAAGCTATAGATCTAGGGGAAGTCCCATAAAAGTGAAAGAAGCTAGTCCTCTTTCACAGGTCCAAGCAGAGAGAAAAATCCATCACCAACACCACACACACCAAAACAGCAAACAGGCAGGAGGGCAAGGAGAGTTCTTTCCCTTTATATAGGCTTAGGGTGGGGTCTTGCAACCCTATCCCAGACTTAATGGCTTCCTGAGTCTCTGGAATTTCCTTCCTGCATGGCCTACACAGGAAAGGATGTTTACTTCCAGTTTATTTGAGCTTCTTTACATCCTGCTTCTTGCTGAGAGGCTGCCTTCCTGTAAACATCCTCAGAGACCCACCCAAGAGTTACTAAAAAAAGTCAAGTTGACAACAAAACCTAACCATCAGAGGAGGATAATCTCAAAATTAAGGCCAGCTTTGACCTTGTCTTAAAAGAGAAAGAAAATGCTATAACAATAACAATAACAATAATAACAATATTTTGCTTGTTACTTAAAAAAATGTACGGCTGGAGAGGTGGCTCAGAGGTTAAGAGCACGTCTGTGTAATCACGAAGGCCTTGGGAGGCCTGAGAGATGGTTGGAGTTCAGTCCCCAAGCCCCACATAAATAATTGGGTGTGATCACACACATCTGTAACCACCAGTCCTGTAAGAGAGCAGAGACCTGAGACTCACCAAGCTCCTGAAAACAAAACAAGAACAACAAAAACAGCCAACTCCATGATCAGTAAGAGACTTTGCTCAAATTACAATGGTATAGGAGCTATGGAAAAGGACACCTGACTTTCCACTGAGATCACCCTAGGTGAGCACATCCTGCCACAGGTAAGTACATGGGCACATACACATGCATATACCACACACAGAGGAGAGAAAAAACCAATACAGTTAAATCTAGGTATAATGAGCTTCAAAGACTGCCTAAATTCTCTCATGTTACTGGAATATACATATTATTGTTTTATTTTCACCAAATAATTATGCCCTGGAAATCCTTTTAAAATGTTTTATTATAATCAAATGGATAATTTTAGCTTAAAAATACAAATACATTTTTGGGTTTTTTTTTTTTTAAATAGGGTCTCTCTTTAGCTCAGGGTGACCTGAAATTCACTATGTAGTCCCAGAGTGGCCTCAAACTCTCAGCAATCCTCCTATCTCTGTCTCCTAAGTGCTGAGGTTAAAGGTATGCACCATGATATCCAGCTTAAAAATGCATTTTAAAACATGAAATAATTCCAAGTGGTTGATAAAAAAAATCTACTTTTAAACTTTTCAGTATTTGTGAACAAATAGGATATTTAAGAAGATTTTCTCTGAACTGAGCAAGTCAACCCATGATTATCAGGTATTTGTAATTTACAAGGCACTTACACTTTGTCATACCTCAAAATGTATCCTTTGTAACAAAGAAACAAAGAAACATACTACCTAACTATAAAAGTAAACGATGGCCATTGTAGAAAATGTCTGGAAAGCTTTAGGAATCAAAACCAAAAACAACAGAGCTGAAGACATGGGTCAGTGTGAGGTCTGGGTTTGATTCCCAAAACTACAGGAAGAAAACAGAAATCGTTCCACTCAAAGTCCACTACTGCTAAGATGCTGTCAGGCTCCTATGCCGTGCATGTGCACACATGTCAAATTTTAAAAAAGATTGCTTCAGTGTGCTGTCAGTATAAAAATAAACATTGAATTTTAAGATAGAACAAAAGGACAAAATATCTCATTATTTTAAAAAAAATTGAAAGTGAGGATTTTACCCCAGGCCCCTTAGCTAAAGCCCTGAGAACATTAAGCAGCTCTTGAACCTTTCTAAGTTGCAGCTAAATACCACCCCTAGAAATCTCCTCCATCATTCCACAGCCTTTTCCTATTGCCAAAAGGTTAATTTGAGTAAGGTTGGTAAGGGAACTATTCATTTATCCTAATGTCTACAAAATATTAAGCATATTTGCATACACAGAATCTAGTTGAAAAGAAACACTGGGGATTGAGGAGATGGTTCAGTCAGTACATAAGGACCTAAATTCTGATCCACAGAGCCTCCATAAACTGCTAAGCATGGCAGAATGCACCTATAATCCCAGAGCTGGGGAGGTGGAGACAGGAAATCCCTAGGAATTGGTAGCTAGCTAGTTTAACTCAACCAGTGAGCTGAATGTTCAGTAAGAGAAACTGTCTCAAAGAATAAAGTGGAGAGCCATCAAAGAGGACACTCAATGTCAACCTCCAGCCTCAACATATACCAATACACATGTGCCCATAAATCCATACGAACAAGAAACACACACACACACACACACACACACACACACACACACACACACACACACACACACAGAGGCTCTCCTGCAAGCAAAGGCAGAGTGCAGAAGTGGGGCTGAGGGTACAGGATCTTCAATCCCAAAACTCTGGATGTCCATCCTTGTTCTGCCACCTCTTGGTTATGTCTCTGGACAAATTACCTAACTTCTCTGCATCTCCAGTTCTGCAGCTAGATATAGGGTTTGCAGATATAATTACCACTTACCTAAAACCCTTCAGTGCAGATGCGGTATGGAACTTCAGAAGATGAGTTTACAAAGGTGCAAAGGAGATAGATGGAGTAATGTGCCACATAGGGCACAATAGCACCTATAGTATTTTCTGGGTCAGTGCTGGGCAAATATGTGATTGCTGCAACATCCAAATGTGAGGATACCCACAATAGGTGATATAAATAAAGCCTATAAACAGGTTCCTGTCTTTTCTGGTTAGAATTTTCCAACAATGGATTCCAAACGTCTTTTTCTTTTAAGATATTATTGCAAATGAATTTGGAAAAATCTATTATGGTTTGGGATTTTAGCAATTTTAGGATCATGGATCAGAGACGGGCCTGGCAGAGCTCATAGCATCATCATAACTGAGATGAGGGCTTATCTGTCATAGGCCTGGAGCAGACTAGAGAGCCCAGTGAATATCAATATAACAGCAATAGTCAAGCTAATTATCATGACACAACCCACATTGCTACTGCTTACTACTATTATTTCTATTTTATTTATTTATTACTAATAACTTTATTATTAATAAGTATATACATTGTATAAGCAAATCTTGTGAAGGTGTCCCCGTTTCCCTCCTCTCTGTCCCCTACCCACTGGGGTCCTTCCTTGGTGCACATACTGGATCTGTCCATAGGTTACGGGGTTATGAACTGCACCAGAGGGAGCCAGTTTTTCTTTTTGTTTTCCTTCCTCCTTTGTGCATTGTTGCTGAGGGGGGCCATGTCTCTGGATATTCTCCCCCACCATGGCTCTTACAATCTGCCCCTTCTTCCACTCAGTTCTCTGAGTCATGGTGGGTGAGTTTTAAGTCTGATTTATTGTTGTGAATTTAATTGTCTCTGTACTTATACTTTGGGTTATGCTGGGTATCCTTGGTGTCTGTCTCCATTGATCTTTCATGGGTTATCAGACTTTCTGTGGTGATTGGTCTCCTGTTTGTCTCATCACTTTCTTGTATGTTTCATTTGGGCCCTGTGTGAAGGCTAGGTGTGGTTTGTCTCCTTCCAGGATTATTATTTCTAGTTATTTATTTTATTTATTTATTTTTGCAAGCAGAGAGAGAGAAAGATAGAAGAGAAACAGACAGAAAGAATGGGTGTCCCAGGGCTTCCCGTCACCGCAAACGGACTCCAGATGCATGTGCTACTTTTGAGCATCTGGCTTTACATGGCCACTGGGGAATCAAGTTCATCTCATCAGGCTCTACAGAAAGGTGCCTTAACCATACCTACAGTTCTGTTATTATTTCTAATCCAAAGGTTCTGTTGCATTTACCCTTTCCAAGGCCACTGTCATTTGCATTAATTCTGATCATCATTTTCTATAGTTTTGTTTTGTTGTTTGTTTGTACATTTTTGTTTATTTGTTTGAGCCAAGGGCCTGACTGGCTTAGAACCCACTATGTAGACCACACTGACCCTCAAACTTACAGAAATACTCCTTCTTCTCCTCCAAAGTGCTAGGGTTGGGACAGGGTTTTACCATGCAGCTGGCCTTGAACTCGTGATCCTCCTGCCTCAGCCAACTGAGTGCTGGGTTACCATTATGTACCACTGTGCCTAGCTTGTCTTCATTATTGCTTATTTGAACTCCTCCCTGGGTCTATGACTCCATCTCGAAGCCACCAATCCTTCCAGAGCTCACATCTTGCCCTATCAGCGAGGAGCATGCTACAAAACACTTATACGACTTCAACCCTCCCCTGCTTCTTGCTACCCATCAGTTTCCCATCATGGACATCGTGAGGTCTCAATTATTTAATGGCCTACAAAATCTGTTCTCATTTTGGCCTTCTTCATCACCTAAAACATCCTTCTATGAATTGTACACCAGAGTTTCTTAATTTTTTTCCATTCATGACCCCATTTCACTTGAGAAATTTTTATGTGACCTCAAGTATATAACATAGGTATACAAGTCCAGTGTTTACAGGACTTGTAAACAAAATAAATCATAGATAACTTCATTTGAAACAATTTGGCATATATACAATTGTTCTCTTGATTAAATATGGAGGTAAATTTGCATACTAATGAGATGGGTGTACTTGTTGTCTAGCACAATATAATCCAAAAATATATTAATTTGATACTTGCATACTAGGAAAATATTGAAAGTCTTTGTTTTCTGTAATTAATCTATTTGTTTATCTAGGAGCAAAGAATGTATATACAAAGTAAAAAGATTACAATTCATAGCATATAGTAGTCTCAACTCTGAGCTGAATTGTTTCAGGCCTTGGTTGTTAATGTGTTGTGATGGAACGCAAGATTCGAACGGTGTGCATGTTGTGTGTTCAGAACTAAGGCTGCAGTAAAGTTGCACCAGACAACACGGGCAAGCAGTGCCAGAAATACCCTGGGTGTTGACTTAATTTTTAGTCATTTCACATTCAGAAACCTTTTTCAGCTGCCAAATATTTTAGTGCCCCCAATTCAATTACACAACCCCATATGTAGGTGTGACCCATAGTTTAAGAAGCCCTAGTTTCACCTCTAACGATACTCCTTAAAGTCTCACAGACAAACCACACTGGTTCTCTCCTCCCCATTGCAGCATCTCTTCCTTCACCTGTAATGCTAGTCTCTATTAGCACAATGAGTCCATGATTCACATCTGAAGGGTGCTTGGGCACCTCCTCCTGGAAGGCTTTCCTGAGGCACGCAGATCCCTCAGCACACAGGTCCCATGTCGTTGCCTCTCTTGTCTGTTCTGCCACATTCGCATCACATCCTAATGATAACACCACATTTATTACCATGGGTTTCCAGCATGTTTGTTTCTGAATTTCTATCTGTGAAGACAGGCAAATCTTCAGGACCTACCTATTGTCCATATGGAAAATGTATACAGAATTGGATTCTAGGTCTAACACTATATTCCAAGCTAACTGGGATCCAAAGGGTTATCTCCTAAAAACAGTAAAACTGAATCTCTTTCATTTTATCTGTCCAGGGAAAGCCCAGAACAGACAGGTGGATGCAATCCTTTATGCAGTGGAAGATGATAAATGACTTCCAGTAGTGGGCAGTCTGAAGTGGGGGAGGGACGGACTACTGCATCCAGGAAAGCAAGTAAAGTGAGACAAATGACTGGGAAGCCCCAGGGTGCTGTGCAACCCTACAGTTCCCCTCCCCCCAGCAAAATGCTCCTGGCTGTTAGTGCTATCAGTATTTCACTTTCCACAGTAGCATAACAGCAGGGGAACATAATGGCCAGACCCCTCCTCTGGCCCGCAGCTGGTGACCTGCCATCATTTTAAATCCCCAGATGAGGAGCAGGTATCATTTTGCTGCCTCCTTCCGGATGACACAGGAAAGGAGCCATTTCCAGCCTGGCTCTATCAACTTAGTGGGCTTGTGTGATGGAAATGGTGAGATTTAAATGAAACCAATTTCCATCTTAAATTTTTCCTCCAAAGATAGTGTTTTTGGAAGATGAATATTTCAGTGTTAAAAATGTTATCATCTTTCCAAAAGCTCCAAATGCCAATATACATCTGACGGTGAGAAAATACACTTGGCACTTCTCTGTGATGTGCCGATGGAAAGTCAGAAATGAGGAAATTAAGTAAAATCCACATATGTGCATACCCCAGACTGGCAGATGTTCCTCTATGGACAACTTTACAGAATCCAGAATGTTCATGCCATCCCCAATTCCAAACACAGGAAATAAATTCTTGTATAAGTTCGTGCTTAAATGGAACAAGTGCAGGATATGGGATTGGGCTCGGTATTAACCTTGTACCTGGCAATAACTACTCACATGACCTTTGAGAAAATAGTTTTTTTTTCTTTTCTCTCTTTCTGAACCACATTTTCTCAGTTAGGTGAAAAGAATAAGAAGAATGGCTGGCCATTCTTCTTATCCTTTTATAATAATATCCTTTTTAGTTATCTGACTCAGTCCAAAATCAGGTGATGAAGAGGATATGGACTCCATTTTCAAGATCTAGAAAGACTGCAAGACCTGTCCTGTGTCACATGATGAAAACCTTGGAGGAGTTCCATTCAGATCTTTCTGGGAAAGAACCCACCACAGTAAGTGTCATTGATGGACAATGCCTTCAAGTCCACAACAGCATTCAACCCTAAGCCCCCCTCTTTGGGTGCTGTTCTGGTGCAATAATGGAGAATAGGTAGGCCAGGTGATAAAATGAGCCCACACAGCCCGCCTTTAATCTCAGCACTTGGGAGGCAGAGGTAGGAGGAACACCATGAGTTCGAGGCCAGCCTGAAACTACATCGTGAATTCCAAGTCAGCCTGGCCTAGAGTGAGACCCTATATCAAAAAACAAAACAAAAAGATGTCTCTAATGAGTAGTCCTCTGCTCTCAAGGTCAGCATCACTTGGCTGAAATTTTCTCAGAGTCACTGGATCTCTTCCTTCACTCTTCTCACATGTAGTAGGCCTGCATCCCTCTCTAAAAGATCTTCCCACCTACTCTGCTCTCTTCCTCATACATTCTTTGCAGTCGTTGTAAAGGTGTCAATGTACATAAAATCCTAATGTCCTTCATGAACAGAAAGGATGGATCCAGGGAAATGCTCTTCAAGAGCCAGCATTTCAGTGGAAGGATAAGCAATTAACAGAATAATTACATAAAATATGTCCTGCATTCTGTGATGTATAATTCTATCTTGCATATGCTTTTGAAGGAGCAAGACTGTAGCACATGTAGTGAGTATGGTCACTAAGCCAAGTTCTATGAGGGCTTGGAATGGGATGAAGTAAAGCATACTAAAAGGCCAAACATGAGAGGTGTTCATTTAATCAACATTAATTTATCACCAACTGTTTGTGAGATTCTGAATCAGGGAAAAATAAAGTTATCATCTATGATGACTACTGCTTAGTCAATTCTAGAAGTTGTACCTTGTGAAATAAAAGATCATATTATTCACACCTTTGCAAGGAAGCATTCCCTGGACAATCTACTTAAAATATCCAAGAAGCCAACTGCCCAGAACTCATTTACTATTTTCTCCTTTGTCTGCTCTATTTTCTATCATGGTCTATACTAAGGTGTAACATACAGCATATTTTATAGAATTGTATTTTTCACATATGTATGAACATTCATACACACATATAGAAAGGAAGGAAAGAATGAAGGAAGAAAGAAGCAAGGAAGAAAGAAGAAAGGAAGGAAGGAAGAAAAAAGAAAGAAAGAAAGAAAGAAAGAAAGAAAGAAAGAAAGAAAGAAAGAAAGAAAGAAAGAAAGAAAGAGTGCTAGACAGAAGGGGAGAAAGAGAAATGGAGGGAGGGAGGGAGAGAGAAACTATTTTCCCAGGGGAATGTGTATATAGTAACAGAGAAGGCATATAGTAAATTTAAATTTATAATTCTAACGCAAGCCTTCGTCAAGGGAAAAATTACCATCACAGGAAAAAAATCCACCCAAGTTATCAATGGCTCATGTGACTTCATGCTATCTTGCTCCCCTTCACTCACTACATATTTGTTAGGCTCCTGCTTACTGGAAGGTACTTGGCTCCCCAGAGGAACTAAGATGTATTGTGCATGGCCCCTCCCCTCAAGGACCTCATTCCTGAAGGGAATTTCTGATGTCAGAAGATGCCACTGCATCTTCTGTGCCGCAGGTAGACAAGGCACAGCACACAATCTTACAGCTAAGGCAGCAAAAGTGCAAAGCCAGACAGTTGGAAGTTTTGTCCTATCTGTGGGAAGCTGAAGATTTAAAACAGTGCTGTCTGATTGATGGAAGGAAAATCTGCTTCAGGAGGAAGGAAGGAATATCTCAGATATTGATAAAAAATTATGTGGGCAGAATAAGCAAACATAAGATCTCAAAAATAGAACATAGATGTTTCAAAGCATGAGACAGACTAGCAAAAGCCTGAACGTGTAATAGTAAGAATGAGGACAACTGATGGCTTAACAGTGACTTCTAGACTCCAAGCATTCATTCTATGAAGCACATCAAATACTTCATCCCACAAATCTTCTGAAACTTTGTGAGGCACATGTGGATAATTAGAAGCTCAGATAACATGACGTTTTCCCAGTTCTTGCCCGTAGTGAGTAACAGAACCAGTGTTTGAATTCAAGCACCCTGACTAGAAATCCACTGTTGCAAACCACCCAAGGGTCTCAGTGCAGTCCTCAGCAACATCAGTGTTACATGGGAGCTTGCCAGAAATGCACCTTTCCAGGCCCCCACTAGAACCACCAACTCAGAAGCTGTGGTAACAGAAGCTTGAAACCACTTTAGTAAGCCTTTCAAGTGACTCTGGAGCTCTTGTTTCACAAACACTGCACTGCCCCAGACTCTGAAATAAGAGATCTGGTGGTGCTGTTCCAACCTACTGCATGCCAACTGTGTGACCTTGTTGATTTCTCTACCTTCCAAATTTCTTCCAAATCTTCCAACTCTCCAATATAGAAATAGCAAAACAGTAATGACCCTTAGACTCCCCAATCCAGCAACATTTTCTGCTGAATAAAATAAGCAAAGTGGCCAAAGTGGTGGCATTTCCATAAATTACATAGGCAATCTAATTCTCTGGTGATCATGGGCTACGAATCACACACAAGTTCTTAAATCTAAACCAAAACATCAAAAATTCTGAAAACAACATGGGAGGGATTTGAAGAAATGAGTCCCAAAGGTGAGAAGATATAGTTATGACTGAGCAATGAAAGCATCAAATAGTACAAAATGAGTCAGTGGAATATGATATTTGGGGAATAAGGCATTAGGGAGAGCCAAGAGGTTTCCAACCAAACCCAACAATGAAAAGCTGCAGTAGCCTGAATCACTGAGGACCAGGATTTAAGCATGATCATTTTAGAATAGATGGTCAAAGTGCCTAAACTGAACAGAGTGCCGGAGGGGACCCAAGGTAGAGATACCAGCTTCCTGAATATGTTCATGCAAGGACCATGGTATAAATGGGGGAACCCATTAATAGGCTATGGAAAGTGGGAAAATTGGAAAATACTGTCAAAAATAAAGGAGATTTATGCCTTGTCTGCTGTTACAGGTCTATAATCCCAGCAACCCAGGAAGCTGGGGCAAGAGGATCACAGATTTAAAGACTGTCTGGGATATGGAATGAGTTTAAAGCCAGCCTGGATAAGTTACTAAGTCCTAGTCACAACATGGAAAAAGAGTAGTTATGTATATAGCTATGTATTGGTTCACTTACCTAGAATGTGTGAGGCCCTAAATTGAATCGCCAGTACCACAAACAGTACATCTTCCTCCCACTCTATCTTACCTGTGTGCCTACTACACTGAAGCACAGTGATGCTTCTCTGGAAAACAGAAAATGGCCACTGTTCATAATTTAGGTGACCTCTTTCTCCCCTTACCCACCCCACCCCTCAGCTCTCCAGTCAGATACAAAGTCACATCAAGTAAAACCTAACATAGGATATGTTATGTTTTGTTAATGCCATGAATTTCCATGGCACTAAGATATGAATATGAATGCCTAGAAGAAAAATGCATCATTTGGATATTAAAACCCTATCAGAAATTCAAGTAATAAGTCATGTTACTGAGTGCTTCTAAAGATTTAGGTCATTAAAATGACTAAAAAATGGCCTTGAAAGAATTATGAGTCCCACAGTTATACAGTCAGATAAAGAAAGTGTGTGAGAGAGATTGATTTATACTAAATGGCACAACATGGATATATAATCACATTTCTTCAGAAACCCTTATTGCTTGGAAAATGCCAATAATGCCTTCTGTCAGTGTTTATTTTTGTGAGCAATTTGACTTATTATTTTTCAATTCACAGAGTTGATTTCAACTCATTCGATCTCATTGCAATAATTTATACAAGAATAAGAAATATAACATTATAGCTAGAATTCTGCAGGTAGATAAGACAAACTCAAACAGATGTCACAGAAATACTCCTTGACTGGCCTGAAACTAAAGAGGTGGTCAGGGGCAAAGCTTTGAACTAAAATCCAGAATTCTGGGGTCTTTCCCCTCAGCACTTCTTGACAGAAAGAAGCAAAAAAAAAAAAAAAAAAAAAAAAAAAAAAAAAAAAAAAAAAAAAAAAAAAAAAAAAAAAAAAAAAAAAAAAAAAAAAAAAAAACAAAAAAACAACAACAAATAAAAGTAAACGTGGAAGCTAAATATAACTTCTGTAGAGTAACTGTCTTAGGAGAATAACTTTTGTGTTGGAATTTAAATTTTCTAATATCCTAGAAGATTGAATTTCAGTAGTTTCTTTATGACATAGCCAACTAATTTAGCACTCTGAGCCTTAGTTTGGTCAGTAGTTAGAAACAGGCACTGTCACTCAAGATGCAGAGCCCGGACAGTCATCCTGGTCTACATAGGGAGTTCTAGGCCAATTTGAGCTACAGTAAGGCCTTGTCTCAAAAAAATTAGAGGAGAAGGAGGAAGAGGAAGAAAAGAAGCAGAAGGGGGAGGAGAAGAAACCAAGGCTTAAAACAACCTGTTCACAATGCCTGACCTAGGAAACTACCAGCAGTACTGTTGGACAAAGAAACCTTACCATCAGGCCAAAGGAAAGGCAGGGTCACATACACAGTGCATATGCAAGATTGTGGCCTTTCCAATAAATGGTATTCAGTATAGTTTTCCATTACAAGCAAGTGCATCACATTCCTCCAAAAGTATTCTCTTATCTCTTCTGTCATTTTATTCTCACTGTCAAGATCCACCCTGAGAAGGTTAATGCAGAACTAGTAGATAGAAGGGGCCTCATTATGACTCTTACAGTGTGATCCCCACACTCCATAAAAAGTTGGAAACTCCCATGGCAAGCTTTTGTAATCCCAAAACACTGATGCTGAGGGTGAGTTGGAAGACAGAGACAGTGAGAATATCTCTGAAGCTGTGCAGAAAGCAGCAAAGAACAGGTGAGCAAGAATATAGAGTGAGAAGCCCGGCCTCAAATGAAGGAGATGGGCGAGGACCAATACGAAAGTGTTCCCCTGACCTCCATGCATGCATTTTGGGATTTGTGCATTTGCACTCCCACATTCACACTGAAGAACATGCACACATCCACATCATCATCATCATCAACAACAACAACAACAGCCCTAAAGAAAAACAGCAGGTAAGAGTAGGGACCACAGAGGTGACATCACCAAGTCACACACAACGGTTTCTCAGCTTTTCATTCCTTTCTCCCCTTTCCTTACGTAAATCCAGTTTTGTATACACATCAGCACAAGCCCTACCCAGTCTCCTTCCAAAATGTTTCTCAACTCATTAACTAGCTAATCTAGATTGCCTCACTCATTAGTCATTCACCCAGCAAGCACAAATTCTTGAGGTAAATATCAACATTTGGGAGATGGGTCATTGAAAAATATCCTTGTCTCCCAAGGAGACCTTCACTTTGGCAATCACCTAGCAGGTGTCTGGGCCTTATTCTTACACTCTATTCTATCCCTTATGAAAAGTATTAATCAGCTTATGACAAAAGAGTGCCAATGGTCTACCCAAAGTTTTCAGAAACATATGCATTCAAAAACATCCACACCTTTACAGTTTCCTTTAATTAGATCCCCTCTTTTATCCTGGCAAACTCCCATAGAATCCCTGATGCCCTGCCTTTTCTATGGTGCTTCATCCTTCGATTATGCTAATTTCTATTTCCTCCATGCTTAACAAGTACCTGGTGCTCCATCCAGGGTAGATGATCAAACATTTTTCCCTTTGCTTTCAGGAACCACTCCAGTGGACTGATCCAACTGCTAGTTCGTTTTCATTCATTGTTTTCATCACTTCTAAGCTCCTCAAGCTCAGCTTACATGCTATAAAAATGACAACCACATAAAAAAGTGCTCTGATGCCCCAGAGAAAATCAAAGCCCATCTTTGTAGGTGAAGCCGCAGAGCCTAGAATGTATATGTCTCAATTACTCCTTCTTTCCCATCATCTAACCAACAATATTCAGGAGGTGCTGCTCCTGGAATTTGGATTTTTATAATTGAAGGGTTTAGGTAAATCATGCAATCCTAAATAAATGGATGAGCTTGGAGTGGGGAAATATACCTTCAGAGTCTCCAAAACTAAGAGAAAAAAAAATCTCATGCAAGGACTCCCAAACTCATGAGACTGAAGTAGGGGAATCACCATGAGTTTAGGGCTAGTGTGGTATTCTATCTCAAAAAGAAGGAAAGAAAAGAAGGGAGGCAAAGGGAAAGAAAGGAAGAAAGAAAATTTCCAGTGTGTAAACTATATTTTCCAGGGAGCCAAAATAGGTTTTATTTGGTTTTCATAGTCCATGATCCCCCCCAAAAAATGTCATTCTAAACTGTTCCAAATCCTGCTTAGAAAAAATATATTTATACTTGCATATGCTCCAAGATTTTGCCACTTGCTATATAAAAGAAATTCCTTTTTTTTTTATAAAACACCTTGTTCAAGTGTCAAGAAATGCACTATGTATTAATTTACAAGGAGAGCCTTTAAGTGCCTGTAAGCCTTTTCTTAAAAGGATATTTGTCTGCTTTCTTAGGGCATGTTAAATTCTACAAGGACACTGGAGGCTGTCCAGACCTCAACACAGTGGGGACTCTGGAATTCACTAATCAGCTACATGCACTTCAGAGTAGAAGTCTAAGTGAAGCAAAGTGCCTTATTAAGATGAAAGTAACCCCAAAATGCACATAAAAGTATTAAATTCCCTCCACTTCCTGTTGACCTTGTTAGTTCAAAGTAAGTTTTATGTCAAAACCAAGTGCATCCCAACCTAATGAACTGTGTTGTAGGCGTTCATCCCCAACTACTGTATGACATGGAAAGTGGTGGACCTTTGTAGGCCCGCATTCTCCCTATAAATGGAGTTTTGTTCAGGGCTGAAAATGTAGCTGACTGGTAGAGCACTTGCCTGTGAGAGGCCCAGGTTCAATCCTCAGCTCTCTAAAAACAAAAGACTTTTGTTGGAATCCGGTGGCCATGCCTAGTAAAGTGTCTCCCCATAATAGATTCCTACAGCCATCATTGGTGCTACTCTATAAGGTTTCTGGATTCTTCCTCTCCCATGCTAACTTCCTTTCTTTCTTCTAATTGAAGTAGACAGCATGACTATTTAAAAATATATTTTATTTATTTGAGAGAGAATGTGTGCGAGAGAGAAAGAGGCAGACAGAGAGAGAGAATGGGCCTGCCAGGGCCTCCAGCGACTGCAAAGGAACTCCAGACACATGTGCCACCTTGTGCATCTGGCTTTATGTGGGTCCTGCAGAACCGAACTCAGGTCCTTCTGCTTTGCAGGCAAATGTCTTAACTGCTAACCCATCTTTCCAGCCAAGCATGACTTTTTTAAGCCAGTGACAGACATAACTGTAAGGCTTCTTGTGATGTAGAGGTGGCCAGTGAAGTGGAGCAGAAGTCATCTATTTTGCTTTGAGTGAAGTTTTAAGGATTTACATGAGTTGCACAGTCCTTGCCCAATGCTTTGGAGATTCCTGGAAGTACATACTGAGGTGAAACCTCAGTTATCCAGTCTCTCAGAGACTTCAGTGGATTGAGACTTCCTTCCCACCTAGGCTGGAGTGGTAGCCATGGTAAGAACACACTCACTGCAAATGGAACTCCAGATGCATGTGCTGCCTTGTGCATCTGGCTTTACATGGGAACTGGGGAATTGAACTTGGGTCCTTCTGCTTGGCAGGCAAACACCCTAACCACTAAGCCATCTCTCCAGCCCTCTTCTCTTTTTGTAAAGAAAAGATTATTAAAGGCACAGATACTCCTGCTGGGCAGGATAATGAATGATATCAAATGTGCTTGTCCTAAAAGTTAGTTGTCAGATATTTCTTGGCTGCTCAGAATGGCCCAATATATAAGATGAGTGTGTTAGAACTCACGTTTTCAGAATCGGAATTGATGGCAGCTACTGGCATTGGGACTGACCCTCCTCTGAGGATAGATCCTCATCCTGGGCTGACCTGCTGACTGACACCAACTCACACAACCACATGCCAGCACTCTGGTTCTCAAGACCCCACGGAAGGCCCAGGCTACTGGTTCCGGTTGTGTGTGGCTAGAGATGCTCCACTGTACTTTCCTGCCTCATGCTGGGATGCCACTCTTGTTCAACATTGGAGCCCCCTCCAATTTTCTCCTGTTTATGCATCCCCCATCCCATGGCAAGTCTGGAAGCCAAGTCCCTGGCTTCTCAGACACCAGCCTAAATTTGTTTTCTTGATGAACCACTTGGCTGTGGAATATAGAATTCATTACTGTTCCATAAAATTAATTTATTTCAAGACAACTTGTGAGGATGCAGAGTGATGATCTTTCCTCATGCTTAACTTTCTAGGCTCCATCAAGGTGTCTTTAACATTTTCTCTACTTCCACAAACCCAGATGCCTCCAGAATTCAACACTGGAGTCAATCATCTCCTGGGATCATCGACCACAGAATTGGAAGATGAAAGTTGCATGTGTGGATGGCTTCACAGAGGCTAAGTGCTCCTTTTGGTTACTAATGTGGATCTAGATTACGTAGAAACAACCCACCTGAAAAGACTGGAGCATTTTGCAATTACATAGTGCTACTTAGCAAACTTCTCCCAAACTGAATGGATTAAAGTTCAGTATATCTTAAACATTTTTGGAGTTTTAAGAGGGGCTCTTTGTATGAGTCTTCTGCTCCATATAGCATAGATGAGAGCACTCAGCAGTGCCCTTCTGACAGCTAAGTTGGTTTAAGACATTCCAAGATGGTTTCATTAATATGCAGTCATTGGTAGAGATATTTGGAATATGAAATTAAGCTATGTCTATAAACTTAAGTGCAAAGATATAGATTTCTTTATATCTGAATTTCTTATATGGTAGTCAAGATCCCCAGAGAAAATATTTTTAAGACATAATCTGTAAGGCTTCTTATGATATAGACTGGAAAGTCTAGAAGTTCATTTCTACTGCGTCTTATTGGTCAAAATCAGACCAACTGAACTATATCCAGGTCATATAAAACTAAGTTATGCAGGAGGACTAGAAAAACATTTGCAATAATATTTCTTATAACATGGAACTGTAACCTATTGACTATTTCCCTAACTCCTTCACATTGCTGAGATGAACATCCAAACTTGGTGCACTTTAGGGGAGGAAGGGATTTATTTCAATCTTACAGATCCAGGGGAAATTCCATCAAATGGCAGAAGAAGCTGGCTTCCCATTCATAAATCCAGAGAGACACCACCAAATAGCAGCACCACCAGCAAGCACAAAACTGCAGCAAGCAGAACCCCCAGAGTTTAGACTTCTCTGCATACCTGTAGGCTGGAATTCAGATCAGCCCTCACAGTGACATGCCCTCCAGCCAGGCTGGCTGGAGACTTAAATTACAAGATTTAATAAAACACCAGAACCTATAGGGGACATAAATTCAAACTACCACAGTCCCTAAAGTATCACTGGTTTCTAATGCTCAGCCACTACATTAAGCTTTAAGGATAAATAGTAATCTTGTTATCCCTTATAAGATTACCTGTCATTCTGCCTACAGGGTTATTGGAGTTCATTCATAAAATCCTACTAGGCAGGATATTTTCCTGGCCTTTAATATTGTATTTTCCATCCTTACTATGTTCCCTGGATATCTGACCTGTGTGGACTACATCAGTGACCCCTTTGCCTTTAGATTTGCAGTATGGTACAGCCAATGAGAGACCTTGGAAGTCGTGTAGAGACCAAGAGGATCATGTACAAAGGCATTTTGTCCCACCTTCCAGCTTCCAAGTCATCATAGTTGGTCATGTTGCTTCAGCTGAGTGGAGACTACAGTGTCTATCAGTCAGACTTCTCTAGAGCTATTCCCTAGTCCCAATTGCCTCTCTTGTTTCCTGAGTGATTTGCTTCTGTTCCCCCTATTTTCATCTCAGGTCTCAGTACTTAGTATGTGTTAGTCAGTGTTAGTAGCAAAAGCAGTTGGATAAATGGATGGGCAAGAGAAAGGCATTTAAGAGAAGAGAAAGTACATGACCACCAAAGGGCAAAACAAGATTAAGGAAACTTCATATCTTCCTATCCTGGGGCTGATATCAAAGAAAAATACAAGAAGAAAAATGTCTATACTCTCAAAGCATCATAGATTCTGTTATTTCAGAATCTGTGAAGCCAGTGATGGTTTCATTGCTTCTAGGTATGGCACTCCACTATGACAAATGTGTGCTTGCTCTCCGATGGTTCTCCCCAGTTCAGCTAGTCAACCTGAAGCCTTGCCTTGACACAGAGAGTGAGAATTTCTGTGAGAGCGTAAGTACACAGATCTAGAACAAATACCAATCCACAGTGACAGTTTGTTTGCTTTTAAATAAATAGTATTACTGAGAAGATGGAATGGTGGTCTTCCCTATTAGAATTCCAAAGGACAAGCAGTGTGCATCACATGAAGCCACTAGTCTCAGAACAAAGGATGTCCCTCATAGCTGAGAAGAACCTCTTATCAGTATCACTGGGCCAAAAAGTCACTTCCAAAGCTCAGACAAAGCTTTAGAATAGATGGCAAAGGGAAGAGGCCACATGAAAGATAAGACTTGATCCCTAATGACTCTAATCTTAAAGGCAGCTCTGGGCTGGGCTCAAGGTAATCTGGGTCTTGCCCTGGATTTGTCCCTCTCTCCATAGGTGACCTTCAACAAGCTAGAGTCCTGCTTCCTCCTCTCTATGTTGAAAGGTTGGACCATATGTTCTGAGGGACCAGCCTGAAATCACAGATCTCAAGGAAATCCTGCTCACAAAGCACTGGTGACATGAGTCCGACTCATGCCCATGCCCTGAGCTCTCAGATTTCTCATATGTGGTTATATAAAAATGGAAGTCATCTGATTCACTTTGAGTCAAATTTCAAGAATATGTGAATTTCCACCTCCTACTGGGAGAGAACAGCAAACCAAGAAAAGAGCACTTGTGCAGTAGAGGAGCCTAGGCCTAGGGGAGACAATCAACAGCTTTTAAATTCGGCCAAATATTCCACTTGGTGAGGGGGAGCCCTTAACTGGAACTGGAGATTTAGGGCGATATGCACCGGATTCCGGACTCTTGGGCTCCCAAGAAAAGATGCACCATGGGAGCGATTGATGGAGAGGCTACTAAAAATAGAATCTAGGTAATCCAGAATTGTGTATATTTGTTAATCTATACTGATCTCACTCTCCGATGGAGATTGTGTTTGTATTTTTCAGAATGCAGCGAGAGAGCCGTGGCCCATCTAACCGTACCAATAGATCATAGGCCAATAGCTGAGATCCTGGCAAGAGATGAGCCACCACAATCATATCGTGAAGGATCCATATGGAACCCAGCAGAGAATGATGGGATGAAAAAGGGACCCATAGCCACAGCCATTCAATCAACACAGGATAACCCAGTGAGAAAGAGACCACCGATTTTTGACACAAAGACCCCTAAGTTCTCAACATTAAAGCAGCCTTAATACTCACCCATCACGACTCAGGGAACTGAGTGGAAGAGGGGGTGGAAAGATTGTGAAAGCCATGGTGGGGGAGAATATCCAGAGGCATGATGCCCCTGAGTAACAACATACTAGGGCCAGGAGAACCGGGCTGACTGCTAGGCTATCCATGATCCCCTGCCCCAAGAACTGATCCAGACGGCCCACTGAGGAGGATATCCAGCTGATTGGGGATGGGAAGAGGGGCATTGGGAAACTGGGGATAACAACTCATTGTTTGCCCACTTAAAAATATAACTCATTATGGACAATTTAAAAAAAGAGAGAGAAAAAGAATATGTGAGTTTCCCTATGCTTTTGTCAGTGCTTGGGGCATAACGAAGGTCTAAAGTCCAGGGCAACTCTCATTTCATTTACCATCAATGTACACTCACTCCCTAACTCACTATTGACTTTCAAAATCCCAGTGGGTTGTGACAGCAAAGTGTGATTTAACACAGACTCAGCACTTCTGGTACTTGAGAGCAAAGTCATTTCATACAACTGACTGGTGGTATCCCCAGTGTGATGGTGAATCCTGTTGTCACCTTGGGCAGATTAGGAATGAAGTAAGAGAATGCCTCTTGAGTGGGTCTGTGATATTTCCAAGAAGAATTAACTAAGGGAAGAAGTCCTTCCACTAGAGTAGGTGGCCCTTCCAGCACGGAACATATATAGAAGAAGCTCTGAGAAATCACAGAGCCTCTGGACTGGCTACCTGTGCTTAGCTGGTGTGTGCATTTACCCTGTTGCTGCTAGCCATGGTCATTGGAACCCAGCTTCATTGGCCTTTCAGTAGCTCTCCAGGCCTTCAGTGCCAGATTAGGGCTTCTGAGGAATTCTCCAGCCTCATGGACTGAGCAAGCAGCTACCAGGCTTTCCAACTCTCAAACTTACGGACAGCTTTTATTGGACTGCCCAGTCTGTATGCTACAAGTTAATCTAATAAATCTTCTTTATAATATGTATTCAATTTTTTGTGTTTTGTTCCTCTAGAGAACCCTGAATAACATAGTCAACTTAAAAGCTAAGGTATAAGGGCTGCAAAGATGGTTCAGTGAATAAGCACTGCTGCATAAGCAATAAGAACCTCAATTCAAATTCCCAGCACCCATGGAAACACTGAGCATGGAGGTTCATACCTGGGTCCCAAGCAGTCATGAGGCTAAAATAAGGGATCCAAGAGCAAGCTGGCTAGCTAGACTAGGTGAATTGGTGAGATCCGAGTTTAAGTGAGAGAGACTGCTTCAGTAACTAAAGAGAAAAGTGACTGAGGAAGACACCCAATTTAACCTCTGGCTTCTACCTGCACCCACACACATAGGAACATAACCCCCCCCACACACACACACACAAGAGCTAAGAATGTGGGGTGTGGTGGCATGTGCCTTTAATTCCAGCACTTGAGTGGCAGAGGTAGGAGGATAGCTGTGAGTTCAACACCACCCTAATACTACATAGTGAATTCCAGGTCAGTGTGGGGTAGAGTAAGACCCTACCTTGAAAAAAAACAAACAAACAAACAAAAAAGCTAAAACTTTGAATTTAGGAGAAGAAAAGAAATGCAAGAGATTTTAGATGTGTTTAAGATTGTTGGGCTGAGAAAATGGCTCTGTGGTGAAAGACACTTGCTTGCAAAGCCTACCGGCCCAGGTTCAAGTCCCCAGTACCCATGTAAAATCAGATGTACAAAGTCACACATGCATCTGGAATTCTTTTGCAGTAACAAGAGGCCCTGGAGCACCCATATTCACTCAATCTCAAGTAAATAAATACACATACTTTTTAAAATATTGTTTAGAAGACTTATCAAATTGTTCTATCTTTTCAAACTTCTACCCAATTTCTGTGCTGTGGGCTTTGTTGTTTAGTTCTTCCCCCAAAGTTCATTTAAAAGTGGAAAGGGGGGCCTGGAGAGATGGCTCAGCAGTTAAGGCTTTTGCCTACAAAACCTAAAGACCTAGGTTGCATTTCCTAGTACCCTCGTAAAGCCAGATGTACAAAGTGGCACATATATCTGATATATCTGGAGTTTGTTTGCAGTGGTTAGAGGCTCAGGCATGCCCATATTCATTCTCTCTCTCTCTCTCTCTCTCTCTCTCTCTCTCTCTCTCTCTCTCTGTGTGTGTGTGTGTGTGTATCCTTGCAAATAAAATGTTTTTAGGAAAAGAAAAAAAGTAGGAATGGGAAAATATGTCCATGTTTAAATAATAATCAACGTAATGATATTAATGGAAAATGTGGTGATGACTGTGGCAGTTACTTTCAAATGCTGGGACAAAACATCCAACCAGCAGCAGATTATGGAAAAAAAAAGGTTTACCTGGCTTACACTCATGGAGGGACATTTCATGATGGTGGAAATAAACATGACAAGAGAAAACAGCCAGGCGCAGGCAGACAGCATATTTCCACAACAGCAAGAAGGTACTCTGAGTGCTGGGTTATATTATCCCAAATCCAGCCCTCAGCAGCACATCTCATCCAGCAAGGCTCCACCTCCCAAAGGCTATACAACTTTTCCAAAGTACCATCAGCTTGGGACTAAGTATTCAAAACACATGAATCTCTGGGGGACATTTCATTCAGACCACCACCATACTGATGTCAGCCATTTATGTATCCCCAATTATGAGGCATGACATAAATGCTTTATATGCACATTCTTCAGAGCAACGCTGAGTGAAAACACTGTTAGCATCCTCACAAACACACAGGGAAGCTGAGGATCAAACAATTACATAATTTTCTCGAGGTCCCATAGCTGAGCTGGTGACAGAGCTGGACTTCCAAGCCAGGTGAACTAATTCCAGCATTTATGCTTTCAATTCAGTATACTGAATGCTTTCTCCCAGTAAGGAAGTACTGATAACAAAGAAATTGGGATGAAATGTTTTGAACAGCTTTCAGAAGGGAGAAAATGAGCATGATTTTTTTTCTTACTTCTATGGTCAATTTAATCCTTATATCTATTTAACAATTACCAGGGAAAAGTAGGAACATCAAAGTATTTATCTTGTCAAAAAAATTGGTTCCCCAAACCTAACACTGATTTTTTTTTTTCATTCTAAGAACCAAGCAAGGTGACAACCACAGAATCCTTATTCCTAGTCTGCTTACCTTGGCTATTCAAAACATGTTATCCCAAACTGCAAAGTTGGACCAGTGGATTTTTTAGTCACTATGGCAACGAAGTCAGTGGAGATGTCCCAGTATAAACAGACAGAGGAAGGGCTGTCATTAACATTCTGTTATGGAAGAAAAGGAGTATTTGGGCAGAAATTGTCCTACTGGAGGCCTTTTATTTTAGGATGAGAAACGTCCTGGCTTTTGCCAGAACTTTCTGTTCTTGGGTTTTCATAATTACTTCTTTTCTTTCTCCTTGGAAGAGGTGTATAAAAAGTTCTCCACTTCTGCTTCCTGCCACAATTATCCTTTGTAAAATCTATTGTGCACATACTTGTATGTACATATTTTTTATATTCTTACATTTATACAACAGGTAGTATATATGCATATGTGTAATGTATATATAAATATGTGATAAGAACACATGTATTTTGATAACATGCATATAGTCACACCTAAAACATACATACATACCAACTTTCCAACCTCTCCTTACTAGGACTCTTAGCTTAAATAGATCTGACAGATGACCTGCTCACCTGGAAGTGGATTTAGCTGAGAAAAGATACCTTATTAATCAGGGTTCTCTGGAGGAACAGAACCAACAAAATGAATTGTAGTAAACAAAAAGGGGATTTATTGAATAAGCTTACAGCAGTCCCACAATAGCAGTCTGCATGCCCAAGAGTCAAGAAACTGGTGGCCTCTCAGTCCACGTGGCTGGATGCCTCCGCAGTCCCAATTCAGCACTGAAGGCCTAAAGTCTTCCTGGGGAGCTGCTGGTCTTCATTCCAGGCAGGAAGGCTGAAGAACCTTCATTCCAATGCCAACGAAGAGATGCAAGACAAGCATCAGCAGCCAGGCAGGCAGGCATGGAGGCATGGGGGGAGAGAGATTTCTTTCCCCTTTAGAAAGCCTTAGGACAGGCTCTTACAACCCTATCCCAGACTTGTTGGTTTTCTGAGTCTCTAGAATTCCCTTCCTGCATTGCCCTCCCAGGAAGGGATGTTAATTTACAGCTTCCTTGAGCTTCCTTACATCCTGTCCTCTACTGAGAGGGCTGCCTTCCTGTGAACATCAGAGAACCACCCAAGGTAATAAAAAAGATCAAGATGACAAAAAAACTTAACCATCACAGATACCAAACAGCATCTCTCTTCCCTATCTCTAATGAGAAATGGGCCAACTCAGAGGTGATCTTATTTGTTACATTAACTATCATCAATGAAGGGTCTCTGCCTGCTCCTCTCCTCCACAAGGTATATATATATTAACAGGTCCAGGCCTGTATGCCCTTTGTCTATTCTAGCCTCTCAAACTGTCCAAAAGGTAAGAAAGAGAGAAATAAAGCAGGAGTGTATTTCCTGGCACCCTGAGAAGTTATATCATTATATTTTAGTGGTGTATTTTTTTGTTTTGTTTTGTCTTGTTTTTTTTTTTTTAAGGTAGTCTTATTCTAGTCTAGGCTGACCTGGAATTCACTATATAATCTCAGGGTGGCCTCAAACCATCATCAAATTGAAATTGGGGTCTTAGAGAAGTTAACAAAATCTTTCCTATAGGAGGGAACTACCTATCAAATTTTAACTAGCCTCTGGAGGTTAGAAAACATGGCTTACAAATTTCTCTTCCAAAACTACATCTACGTACCAATGAAACCAAATCAAGTTTAAAAGGAGAAATGATAAACAACAGGGGAGTCTACCTGTAAGAAATAGAGAGGTGAAAATTTAAAGCTTCATAGCCTAGTAGTAAATAAATCCCTGAATGGCTACAGAGTTTATCTCAAATGTTCCCCACCTGTTAAAGCCCTAGCCCCCAGTTTGGGGTTATTGGAAAGAGATGGTAACTTTAGGTGGTGGGGTCTAATCTTGTGCCCAAATGAAACCTTTGAGGAAGTGGTGTGATGAGCAAGAGTGCTGCCTCCACAGCAAGTCAGACAACCTATGAAAGGGTAATGGAGACAGACACCAAGGATACTAAAAATAGTCCAAAGCAGAAACCCAGAAGCTCTTAAGAGCTCAACAGTAAAGCAGAATTAAAACTCATTAAAACTCAAACCCCTACCCATCACTCAGTGAATTTTGTGGAAAAGAGGGTGGAAAGATTATAAGAGCCATGGTAAGGGGAATATCCAGAGGCATTGCTGGCTACTGCTGATACAATTCCTAGCCCTCCATCCCAAGGACTGTTCCAGCAATCCCACTGAGGAGGGCACTCAGTAGATCGGATTGGGGTAGGGAGGAGGGAAATGGGATACCAACACAAGGCTTGTTCATAAAGGGTTTCTAATTATTATTAATAAATAAATAAATAATTTTTTAAAAGGTCTTCTAGTCACCGGATGCATGTCCTCAAAGGAGATCACGGGGCCTGTTTCTTTCCCTTTTTCCTGGCCAGGCCATGCAGTGAATGGTTTTTGATAGACCATACTTTCTTGCCAGGAAAAGCAACGTGGATCAAATATCATAGGCTGAAATTTAAAAATCTGTGAGCCAAAATAAACATTTCTTCCTTATAAGTTAGCTATTTCAAGTATTTTGTACAGTGAAGGGAAGCTGACTAACACAGTGAGTACTTGGACATGAAACTCACTTCTCCTAGATGTCCAGTGTCTCAATTTTGAGAATGAGGAATTGAGTCAATTACCCTACAGTATCTCCCATCACCATCAGCTTAGGTTTCTGAGCAAACATAAAACTACAAGCCTCTGTGGGGTTGTTTCTAACCTCCTTAGCTCAGCTGGCCTCATATTCAAGGCAATCTACTCATGCTGCTTCTGTCGGCTGTGAATGCTTACGATGAAGAAATAAACACCTCGGCACCTATAGCTAACAGAGGGGCAATGAACAGTGAGACTGAAAAGATCGACATGGTTTTGTACCATCACTATCTTAAGGGTAAAACAAGGAAATTAAGGTCTGTCAGCAGATTCTAAGTGTTTGTGTATACGAGTGGCTATAACATATTTCTGCATACACAGACTTGCCTGTGAAGAAATGGCATGCAGGAAGGATAATCACCACAGCATGGCTTATAAACACAAGTCAAAAATGAAATAATTCAAACATCTGCTGATGAAACAGATTCAACATGTAAAGCAGATGACCAGCTGCAAAAAAAGAATGAAGTAGACTTGCAAGGTAAAAAAAAAAAAAAATTCTGTCACCATTAGTCTTTCTTTTTAATAACAGATATGTTCTCTCATTCTCTTCTCTCCCAAACCATAACATTTACCTTGGGTACAGCTAAAAGCACTAAGTTAGCTGGTGTGAGTGCTTACACCTAGAAGAGACACTAGAGGTAGGAGGAGGACTTAATTTTGTAGAGTTGATTTTTTTAAATTTATTGTCCATAATAAGTTACAACATTTAGTGGGCAAACAATGAATTGTTATCCCCAATTCCCCGCTGCCCTCCCCTCCCCAATCCTCTGGATAACCTCCTCCATGGGTCGTCTGGATCAGTCCTTGTGACTGTAGAGTTGATTTTTTAAGTACTATGACCACACTTGGCTTTTTAAAAGATTCATACAAAAACAAACACATGAAAATTCAACAACAGTAAGCCTTGTAAAGCTCACCAAACTATTTTTTTTCTTTTAAAGTTCATACTGGGACTGGAGATCTGGCTCAGTGGTTAAAGGTATTTGTTTATAAAGCCTGACAGACCAGGTTTGATTCCCTAGTACACATGTAAAGCTAGAGGCACAAGGTGGTACATATGTCTGGAGTTTGTTTATAGTGGCAAGAGGCTCTGGCACACCCCTACTCACTCTCTCTGTCTGCCTCTTTCTCTGTCTCTCACTGTCTCAAATAAATAAATAAATAAATAAATAAATGCATTCATACATGCATACATAAATATTTTTTTTAAAGTTCATACTGTGGCAATTTCGGTCTGAGACTCCAAGATAAGAAAAGAGAAGAAAATCAAGGTGCCTCTAAAGTAGTCTTCTAAGGTGACTGCTGGAAATGGTATCAAACATGAGGCTGCACAGTCCCAAACAGTAAAAGCTAGTAAGGCAAGCTCAGAGGGACAAAATACTCAAATGATGGTGGAAATTACTTCTGAGTTAGATCCAAGAGAAATGGCCTGGTTGTATAAAGGCTGGGGAAGGATTTGGCAACTGGCTTCTAAATATCTGTAAGAAATCAATGTTCAACATGTAAAAGCACTAGAATATTAAGTAGATAAAGAAAATAGAAATTTTGATAAACTCATTTTAGGTGAAAAATATACTTTTCCTTGTAAAATGTGAATAAAATATAAGCTAGTTTTGCTGATCAACAATATTGAAGTATTTGGGAAGAGATAAAGTGAGGGGCTGGAGATCTAGCTCAGTTAAAAAGGTGTTTGCACAGGCATGAGGCCATGGGTTCAATTCTCAACACCGCAAAATATAAAAAGATAAAGGGGCAAAGTGAAAGGCAAGGGATATACAGAGCAGAGTCTGCTACTGTGCAAGAAACGGATGGCAGCAGAGGATGCTCTCTCCATTGTTTATGATGCAGACCATGTCACTGGGAGGAAGTCTTTACCACACAGGCTAGCTAGACACCATTTTCATGTTATTGCAAAAAATGATATACAGTCTCTCAACACTGTCTCCTTTCAGAACTGTGCACAAGGACTGGAAAGATGGCTCAGCGATTAAAGGAGCTTTCTTGGAACTCCTGGAAGTCTGGGTTTGATTCCCCAGCACCCATGTAAAGCCAGATGCACAAGAGATGCAAAGGTGGTACATGTTTCTGGAGTGTGTTTGTACTGGCAGAAGGCCCTTGTATACTCATTTCCTCTCTCTTTTTCTCCCTTTTCCCCTTTTACTCTCTCTCCAGTTTGCAAATAGTTTTTTTTCTAAAAGTAGCACAAGATAAAAGAATCTTACACCTCTCAACTAAAGACATATCTTAGGCTGAAAATTCATAAATTTTTATTTCACAATATCCCAAAGAAGAAACCACACACTGCACATCCTACCCTCATAAGAACCACCCCTATGCTATGGCTCTCAGATATCTCTTCTAGATGATGCTCTTAAAGAACTAGAAAAAAAAGTCTTTTGAATGTTCTCACCATAAATAACTGTTTGAAGCAAGAGATATGCTTTCCTTGGACTTAAACATTGCACAATCTGTATATGTCAAAGTGGTTTAATGTTATCTCCCAAGTATAAATAAAATGTGTGGCCTTGGCCCTGGTGTGCCCATTCTCTCTGTGTGTCTGCCTTTCTCCCTCTCTCCCTCCCAAATAAATAAATAAATAAATAAAATATTTAAAAAATGTGTGGCCTTGATCAGTTAAAAGTTTAAAAAAAAACAACAAAAAAGATAGCTCAAGGATTAAAGAATTTACCTGTAAAGCATTATGATCTGGGTTTGATTCTCCAGCACCCACATAAAGCCAGATGCACAAAGTGGCCATGCACCAGGAGTTTGTTTGCAGCAGATGGAGGCCCTAGTACACCCTTTCTTTCTTTTTTTCTTTCTTTCTTTCTTTCTTTCTTTCTTTCTTTCTTTCTTTCTTTCTTTCTCTCTCTCTCTCTTTCTCTCTCTCTCTCTCCTTGCAAGTAAATAAAATACTTTCAAAACATAAAATAAATATCTCTTATCTAATTGTTGAAACCTCTGGGAACATCCTACACTTGGATTCATTTACCAATGTCTCCTACAACATAAATTGTCAGATAAACTTTATCCATTCAACTCAATAGAACAATCAGTTAAGTGTTAAAATTCATACACATAAAATGTAATTTAACAAAGATGTGCATAAAAGACAATGGCGCTAAACCTAGGAGGGTAATCAAAGGCTTGTTGATTGGCTAAGAGATCTGTTTAGTGGCAAGGGACCCTTAACTGAAACTGGGATTCATGGCAAAATCTTATGGGGACCAAGAACCTGAGCTCCAAGGGGAAACTCCCACTAACCAGAGATCTACATAGAGGCTATACCCATTAGAATATCGCCAAATCAACAATGCTTGTCTCATTCAGCCTATGCTGATCTCACTTTCCATTGGAGATTCTGTTTGTATTTTTCAGAAGGCAGTGAGAACCATGGACAACCCAATTCCACCAACAGGACCTGAGATGATGGCTGACACCCAGGCAGGAGATGAACCACCCCTAACCTATCATCTAGGCCTATGAGGAAGTGGAGAGATGAACAAGAGATCTACCTCCACAGCATGTCAGATCACCCATAAAAGAACAATGGAGACAGACACAGAGGATACTCAACACAAGCCAAAGCTGAAATCCAGAGACTAAGACCTCAACAATAAAGCAGACTTAAAACTCACCCACCATGACTCAGGGAACTGAGCAGAAGAGGGGGCGGAAAGATTGCAAGAGCCATGGTGGAGAGAATATCCAGAGACATTGCCCCCCCAAGCAACAACACACAAAGAAAAAACACCTGGCTCCTTCTTGTACAATCCATAACCCCCTACCCCATGGACTGGTCCAGAAATTCCACTGAGGAGAGCCCCCAGCAGGTTGGGGGGAGGGAGGAGGGAAATGTGGGTACCATCACAAGACTTGCTCATACAATGTAATTATGGACAATAAACATTGTAAAAAAATTTTAAATATAAGCAAAAAAAAAAGAGATAAGACAAAAATACTGGAATTTCAGCTAGGGTGATGGCTCAGTAGTTAAAGGTACTTGTCTGCAAAGCCTGCTGGCTCAGGTTTGATTCTCCAGTCCCCATAGATGCACAAAGTGTTGCATGCATCTGGAGTCCCTATACAGCTGCAAGAGGCCCTGACAAGCCTGTTCTCTCCATCCCCCTCTCTCTCCCTCTCTAACTTCCTCATAAATAAATTAAAAAATTTAAACTTTCTTAAATGTTTCTATTTATTTAAAAGCAGAGAGAGGAGAGAGAGAGAGAGAGAGAGAGAGAGAGAGAGAGAGAGAGAGAGAGAGAGAGAGAGAGCGCACTCCATAGGTTGTCTAGCCACTGCAAACAAACTCCAGATGCATACTCCATTTTGTACATCTGATTTTACATGGGTACTGACTAGGCAATCGAACTTGGGTCCTTAGGCTCTGAAGGCAAGTGTGTTAACCACCGATCAATCTCTCCAGCCCCCCAAAACATTTTTTAAAATACCAGAATTGACAGGGGTTATTCATTATATACTCCCATGCACTGAGTGCAAACATAGGCAGTCCTTCAGCTTGCAAAACCTGAAGTGTTGGATTTAGAAACTGACGTCATCATAGAGGAATAATTGGCTCAAATGTAATTACTATCTGTTGACTTATTCTAAACAACCTGTTTTCCCTTCTTATCCCTCTGCCATGATGAGTGTATGGCTAGAAGGACAGAACGTCACTATTAAGGTACTTTATTGTTGGGATCTGTGGTGGGACATTATTGCCATTTGCTAAAAGGAATATTTTTTGTTCACACATAAAAAAAATGCTCTGCTTTAAAAAAGAAGAAATTTTACTTTATTATATATGTGTACAACACTCAGTAACTCTAAATGGGCTTATAGTCAAACTATTCATGTGTGTGTGTGTGTGTGTGTGTGTGTGTGTGTGTGTGTGTTTACACACACTATTTAGAAATGTTCTGACCACATTACTTCTATGGATGCTCTGGAATTTAGGTTTTGTTGCAGTGATACATTTTGCTTGAACAAACAAGACCTTCAAATGAAAGATAAAAACAAAATAATTATTTCTTGCTATTTTTGTCTCATCAATTTTATTTCCTAAACCACTTCATCAATTTATTTCTAAAAACTGAAACTAGCACATTAATATTAAGTAATATTTTAGTGAAGTTTAGATTTTCTGTTTAATAACTATGAGCCTAGATACCTGAAGTCTCAGAAACCTGAGTTTACAAAGTCAGGAGTTAATTCTGGCTGGATCTCAGCATCCAAAGACTCCAGACTTAGACTTTGTCTAAGTTTATAATTTTTTTAAAAAAGCATAAGGAGATAGTTATTTTTCTGTACCAGTAGGATGATTCTCAAGGAATCTAGGATTTTGCACTGTAATTTAAAACACAAAACCTGGCAATACTAATTACACTGACATTCTGAGAATGTTCAGTTGCTAGAATGCCACATTGAGTGTTTAAAATACATACATATTATACATTCCTTGCTGTAATGAGGAGCTATAAGCAAAGACATTGTTGGGTAACCTAATTTATAAAAAAGATCTCCTTAAATTTCACAATATGCAGTAAATTCTTGGAATTCAAGTCTTCCACTTAAATATTTAACCAATTTGAATTTACTTCAGTATCTAAAAATCAGCATGTCAGATGTGAATAAAACATAAGTTATCAAATGGTAGGCATGTTGGGGACAAAATATGATGAATTCTACAAATTTTAGATGATCATTTCCTGGATTGGAGAAAAAGGAACAATGAAGTTCTTTTGGTCAGATTTTGTTACTATGCTAAAAGTACCTTAGCAAAACAATTTAAGGGAGGAAAAATTCATTTGGGCTTGGGGTTTCAGGGGTTGTGTCCTTCATGTCAGAGACAGTAACAGAGCAGCTCATGTCACAATGGACAGGAAGTAAAGTCCAGGTGACTGACCTTTCTCCTTGATTCCATTTGGAACGGAGCCTATGGGATAGCGTCGTCCACATTTAGGGCGGACCTGACTCTCTTAGTTCATTTTCTCTGGGAACAGTTTGAAAGATACATTAGAGGTATGCTTTGCTACTATCCGAGGAGCATCTCAATCCAATATAATTCTTAATTAAGATTAACCATCACAGAAGATGCGTAAACATTTTGCATGGGTTATTTTCCTTCATGTCTGAGGAGCTAAGGACATACTCTGGATGCCCGATAAAGATATTAACACTGTCTTCCCAAAGGAAACTAAATCAGGCACTGGCAGCCATACTCTCCACTGAAAACAAGCACCGCTCAGAATCCTGGGAACAAGCACATTTATATCAATGTATCTAAGGTGCCCATGAGAGGCAGTGTATCTTGAGATAACATATTATTCAGGGCTACAAAGAATACGGGTAAGCTTGAGACCATACCAAGCCACATAGTGGACTCAAGATGGCTTAAAGCAAAGAGGTGATGGAAGGCTGGACTGTTTCGATCTCAGCATCCAAAGCTGTCCTTCTTGGAAGCACTACTCCTCCTGTCTTACCATGACACAATAACCAGGCAGGCAGTCTTCTCTCTCAGGGGAGACTCGGGGTGACTGCGCTCTTTCCAGTGACTAGACCTTCAAAAAAAATCTCCTAACCCCTAATGCCCTATGGTCATTACTCTGAATTGTACTTCCTTTAGATAAAACTATCCTTTATCTAAGAAGCATTGTATGACTACAATACTTTCCTATAATCAAGGGGAAATAACCACATAGGGTTACTTGTCATTTTAATCCCTAAAAGTAACAATACATAGAGAAATATAAGTGCATACAGAGTAAAATAATGCCATAAGATGGTTGTAAATGTTAGAACAGGGATATACCTTAGGAGCTGAACAGATATTCCCTCTAAACTACCTTGTCTCCCTCACAGTAATTGATAAACCAGTATTTTGCAATAAGAAATTCTTCTATATACAACTACAACTATAGTTTATTGAGATACCATGTCTTCCGGTCTCCTTGACCTTGAACTATTTCTATGCCTATAAACCCAACTTCCTATAGCCATTATCTGTGGAGGGCTTCCTCTAGTCCTTGAATTCTGCTTTGCTCATACATATGGAATGCTGTAACATCAGGGAATTAAGAACCGGTGCCTAGGATTAGGAATGCCACTCAGTGATGGAGTACTTGCTTAGCATGTATAAGGCTTCACTCCCAACACCACCAAAATACATACATATACATACATAACCAAAGACTGACAGAAGTTAATGAATTAATATGCCAACCTCTCTTCTAAAGACATAGCCCTGAGATCCATCTACTCATTTTTTAAATTATGTCTATGGTGTAAATAGCCTCATTATGGCCAAGTTCAAGCTATCTGTGAATGCATAGTTGAGGTGAAGGAAAGCAAATGATCTTCCCTCATAAGCCAGTATGAACTGGCTCCATCCAGTACCACATTGCTCCTGTGAGCTGATAACAGCTACCAAATGGTTTGAGTACATCTCAAGCTCTAGGGAAGGTGGGAGGTGAGAAAAAAACAATAAACAACAAAAAGCAGGCAAAATCTGCTATGGGAAAGACCTGCTTTGTTCTGAGAGATAATAACTGCTCTCTCTTAACATGGACTGGAAAGAGAGATGGGAGCTGTGTGGAACTTGGGAGATACAGAACAAGTGTGCCCCAATTTTGGCTGTATATTATATAATCCTTTGAGAATTTTTTAAATCCTAATGGTCAGGCACCACAAGGCTCATTAATTCAGAATCGCTGAGAGTGGTACCCAGGCATCAGAAGATGCCAAAGTCCAGTCCAGAGATGAGCATGAAGCTTCATAGCAACATCTCTCAAATATGATATATACTCAAGTAACCCCGGGGAATTCTGTAAAAATACAGCCTGTAAAATAGTAAGCAAAAGTACTGGGCAGGAGAGATGACTCGGCAGTTAAGTGCACTTCTAGTATAAGCATGAGAGTCCTGAGGCGATCTGAGACTTCCCAATTTCAAATCTGCATACTCCACATAAACAGCCAAGTATGACCATGTGTGCCTATAACCCCAGTCCCTCAAGGGAGTCGAGACCCAAGAATCCTCAGAGCCCTGCAGGTTCTGGAATTGTTAGGAGCCTCCTACTCAAAACGAGACCAAGCTGAAGAGTAACTGGCTAGACACACTATGTTACACTGGCACCTCTGCAGGTGAGCCACCTCCAATGCTGGTGAGTGTATGGGACACCACAAGAGCACATTCGGGTGCACTCACCACACACACAGACACATACACACACACAAATTAAAAAATGCTCTGGTGTCATTTAAGAACATGAGCATCACCTATAGTTGTAGAATATGGAAATAATACTAGCGGTTATCTCTGCGAATACTGATTGGCAAGAGGAAGAAAGAGCCAGGAGGGTGGAAGAAATGTTTTGTCTTTGAGGCCAGGCAGCACAGGTGACAAATTAAGTTATATACTTAAGATTAGGACACCATACACATTTGCATACATTCTGTGACTCAACACAGGAATAGTGATACTGTCAGGGAAGGTGGATTCAAAACTTCTGAAATTCTGAGATTCTAGATTGCTAACAAGCTCTCAAGGAATGTGCATGCTGGCGGCCCGATCCCATTTCCAGTTCATTGCTTTAGACAAGTGTCAGGTCTGATTTAGAAGTCAGCTTGCTATAAATGTTTACTCAGTGTCTATAACATGGAAGATACTGATTTGGGTCCTATAATTGAGGAATGATAGAGAGGATGTGGAAAGGGAAAAGAGGCCTTCACTCTGGAGTCTGGTTGAAGCCTCTCACCAGCTGAGAGTCAAGAATTCCAGCACAATTAACAACATTTGAGTTTTCCTCCACAGAGACAATATTCTTTTCATTTATAGATTTTTAAAAGGAGAATGTTAAAAATAGTAGTAAACCATGCTTAAAACCTAAGCCTCTATGACCTTACAGTATGATCTTAGACCTTTCTCATCTGCCAAATTGCAATTTTCTGAGAATTTCACAAATTGGACTATAAACTGTTATTTACAGTTATAAACATCTTAGATTCCCCAGAGACTCTTATAACCTAGGATTTTAACTTATCATCTGAAATCCCGTTCAACATATATCAGGAACCACCCAATGACCTCATTTAGTGAGAGAAAAGGTTTCTTAGCAACTCCTTGAGATGTAACACACACACACACACACACACACACACACACACACACACACACACACACACACATATATATATATATATATATATATATATATATATATATATATATAATGACACTTAAGGATGACTCTTCACAGCTAGGTGGGTTTTGTCCTTTCCCTGCACATCTCTCTATTAACCCCAATCCTTAACACTATATTAACATCTCCTCTTTAATAAATTCCAAATCTGATGCATATTGGCTCATCCTGAAATTCCTTTCTGAGCAACATCAAGAATCTAGGTTTCATCTGAGTAAAGGATTCTGCAAAAAGAATTCTTTGGGCTGTGTCTCCAGCCTATGCCTCACTGACTGACATAAGTGCTCAACCAAAAACCCATGAATAAGCACTCAGCAGGAGATGCTGTTTTTAAGAAAGACACAGTCTACTGAAGTTAAATAATTAATGTGTCAAAGACCCCTCAGTGACTCTCTGCCATGCGTTAGGAGCAGGAGACGTGAACATAAAGAAGCTAAGAAGATGCCGCTACCTACCAGCAACCACCCAGCCCCTGTGTTTGGATGTCAGACCACAAAAGTACACAGATATTTATTCATCCTACTTGACATAAGTACTCTAAGACTAGTGGAGCTTTGCTGCTGAAAGAAGGCCAATGTGGTTGGATGATGAGGAGCGAGGATAGGCACTAAGCAGAAAGGCTGCTGATCTGAGCAGGGGCAGGAAAAGCAGGGCCTGGTGAGCCTCGGTGAGATCTCTGCTTCTCTTAAGAGCAATGGGAAGCCTTTGAAACGTTTTAAGCAGGGGGGTGGCATAATCAGATTTGCATTTTTAAAAAGATCACTGTAACCACAGTATGGAGAATTTACTGGAAGGGCGCCAGAAAGAAGACTAGTCTAGGAGACCAAAGAAGGGATGATATTAGCTTGGACAAGGGACCAAGATGGGCCTTGTTTGCAGGACTTGGTGGCGCCTTTTAACAGTACCACATCTTAATTTGGGGCTGCCAATGCTAGACAGGAGAAAGCTGGGCATCTTTGCCTTGGTTTTGTATGTACCCTCTTTACTTCGGGTTAATACTCAAATCTGCATGCAGGCACGTTAATCATTGAAGACCTATTTTTTCTGGGTAATCCTCCTTCTACAGGGCTAAAGACACCAAGAGTAACAAATGTATTCTCAACTGCCACTTTGTACAGACCATAGGGATGGTACCTGAAAATCTCCAGTCATTTCCATAAACCCACCAGAAACAGTGAACCTTACAGTCAGATCACCCTATGTAAAGATTGCCACCCCCACTTCACCCCAACTGACCAGAAGCAATCATCTTATAATGAGAATCAATGTTTCCTCAAGAGGTAGATAAGACTTCCCAAATCCTTACAGAACCAGAACTGAGAAATTGATTGTATGAGTTAGCTTCTTGTTGCTGCAACGAAACACCTGACAAAAGCAACTTAAGGAAGAAAAAGTTTATTTTGGCCCACAGTTTGAGGGTACAGTTCATCACAGCAGAGATGGCATGGAGTAAGGAGCTCGAGGCAGCTGGTCACATTGAGTCCACAGTGAGGAAGCAGAGAGTGATGAATGCTGCTGACTAGTTGACTTTCTCTTTATTTAATTCACCCACGGAATGGTGCTACCCACATTTAAGGTGAATCTTCTGACCTCGGTAAATGATCTAGAAACTCCCTCACAGATATGCCCAGAAATTTATCTCCAAGGTGATCCTAGATCCTGTCACGTTTACAATTGAATTTAATAATCAAGAGAACACAGCTTAACCAAGACTTCTTGAAAGTAATGTGCCCTGTTCCTCTATATGATTTTGGAGTCTGTGTCAGTACTGACAACAGCAAGGTAAAGGATTCTCAGTCCTTTTGTCTGCCTATATAGATACACTGAATAAATTCCTTTACTGCCTTACATCTTTTTTTCCATTTGATGTGACAGATGAGTATAGTGGGATCTGATTAGTGGGAACTCCCTAAAGCCAAGCCTCCTCTGACTATGAGGATAATACTGAAGATAATGCTGAACCTTCTCATTTGCACAATTGTAATAATAATTCCTCAGTCACCCACTAAAAGCTGGACAGGCATACATTTGCAGTGGCAAGAGACCCTGGTCAGCCCAAACACACATACAGGCAAATTAATTAAAAATTAATTGGTTTTTAAAAAAGGGGAAACAGGTGCTAGTGTAATAAGGTCCCTTAAAATGAGGATCCCACTGGGCATGGTGGTGCATGCCTCTTTTGTCCCAGCACTTGGGAGTTGGGAAGCAGAGGTAGGAGAATCTCTGTGGGTTTGAGGCCACTCTGAGACTACATAGTGAATTCCAGGTCAGCCTGGACTAGAGCCAGACCTTACCTCAAAAAAAAAAGTGTGTGTGTGTGTGTGTGTGTGTGTGTGTGTGTGTAGGATCCCTACAGGAAACACGATGCTGAGTGGGAAAACATCCCGACCTTGCCTTGACACCCAAAGAAAGAAGGACTATCTTTCAGATCTGATAAGCGAAGTCCACTGTTTAGTCTCCATATTTGCAGAGCTTTGCTTCATCTTTTCTATACATCGTAACACTGTTCTAGCAAGAGAAGACAGAAGCAGAATTTGTCTCAACATAGTTGTGGCCCTTAGTGTAAATAAATTCAGTTTTCTATAGATATGGGGGGAGGGGTACAAATTTCACACTCAGGGTCAGGCTTGATGGCCAGGAATTCCAGTGAAGGCCTCTGGCTTGAGGGGAGCGCCAGGAATAGTGGCGTGAACAAGTTTGGAGCCAAGAATGGAGGACTCAGAATCCTGGACTGAGAGGAGAAATGTCGGGTTAGCTCTGGGAAGTCTCTAAAGGTTGTGCAGCAGAAGAGTCACTGAACTAACGAGAATAATGCACACAGCAGATTGTTATGAATTTGTAGTCAAATCCCAACAGAACTGTGATTCTCACAATTTTACTGTCAACTTCATATAAAGAGAGCTTCAACATTGCATACTGTATTATTTAGTTTATACTGTAAGTCTTGTTGCAGAAAAATTACTAAAAGTTATAAGAGGAAAGAAAGCTGAAATCAGTAAGGCTGCAGAAAAGCTGAACTTCTCCTTGCTCAGCAGCTTAAACCTTGCTGAAAGGAGTCCTTGAAGACAAGGCAGAGAGGATAGTTTATACTAGGCTAAAGTGTTGCCCTGGGTAACAGACAGGGCAATCCAACTGCAGGATAATTGATATGCATGTTTTGAGGAATTGCTCTGAAAGGTATTTTGACTCATGTAAATCACACAGACTTCCAAGAATGTTTTGAAATGTCACGTATGTTGTTTTGAGACTTTTGAAACTGTATGATTGTTATGTCCTCAGTTTTAAATTTTCCCCTCATACCCATTTCTTTGTGCTGACCACAGCTGCTTAATGCTACATCTGCTTCTGGACCATAGCTTTGCTTGCTAGCCAGGCCTTATTGCTAAACCTATAAAACCAAACTATAACCTCAACTTGAGGCTGGAGCTTTCTGAGAGTGATCTCACTCCAGACCCCAGGTTAATAAATTCCTCTACTTCCACCCCCACTGGCATTGATGTGATCTCTCCTGAGATAATTTTATAACAGTCCATATACAGACTGCAATAGAATTAGTGGCAACAGTTCCGACAAGTAAAAATTTATAATTTCTACAAACACAACCACTAGTTTCAGTTTGTGAAAGAATAATTTCAATCGCTAAATTGTGATTTGCCTGCTAAAGTACTTTTTTTCCTTTTAAACTTTCTTTGCTTAGAATTGAGTTGAGTTTTGAGTTCTGCCCAACTTTTAAGGGATAAGTCAAAATAACAATTGTTATATACAGGTGGAATAAATTTTGCTATGTTTGAAATAAATGTTGCTTTCATCTTTTTCTTTGAGAACCCCCAGAAAACAAATAACAATTGCATTGTACAAAGTATTTCAAAGACATATTCAATTACATAACAGAAATGTAACTTGACCTCACATAATGCAGGTGTAGAATGAAATCTGGAGTGGGTTCTTCCATTCATTTGAGTGTTTATGACAAAATAAATAATTCACTTGGAAATTCTTTCTTCACAAAAGGGTTACTTGGATCCTTTCTCTTTCTGTCCCAGTGTAATTAGGACAGGAAGTACTGACAGAGATAGAGATGGAGGCTGGAAGACGATAGAGAAGAAAAAGCACATGGCAGGGCTGGAGGGTGGACTTTTTCAAGATATCGGGAGAGTAAGGAACTGCATCACCTTGTAATATGGTGGTATACACATGCCAAAAACAAAAAAAACATACATAGTGTTAATACCTCAAAGGAACTACTTTTGCTAAAAGTCACTGACTCCTCACTTGGGTAGTTACCTCACAAGGTAACTGAAAAGAGAACAAAATGCTGGCATCTCTGTCTTGTCCTATCTGTCTCTTTACTTTGGGGCAGACACCTGCTTAATTCTGCATGTGGGCATGTTAATCACTTAGGGAGTATATCTGATATCTCATCTCTCTAAAGACTGAAGACACAGAGACAAGAGTAACTGGAGCACCTTCCTGTCAGGTTTCATTGTCCTGATTCAGACTTCAAAATCTCCAGCTCTTGCCTTAAACCCTTGCAGTCCCCTGGGATTCCAGCAGCATCCAAAAGAGCTTCACAGAGCAAAGTTACCTCATGACTAAATTGTCCCCACACAGGACCAATCGTTTCTTGGAAAATGGCTTTCCCCTTAAGCAAGGACTTCTATAGACCACTTTGTAGAACCAGAAGTGAGACAGTGATCCATCAGACAACCCTTTGACTAAGACTACTAAATTATCTGGTGCCCTGCCCCAATTCTTCCTCCATTTAAACTAAAGCTCATGTCAGTACAGTGAGGATGGGCTGAAATATTTACTTTCTAACTTCACAACATAGCCATTTTTTCTTGCCATTTACAACATTGTTTCCACTCGTTTCATTTAGGAAGTATGGTAGAGCTGGCATATTGCCCCTCCCTCCCCCCTGCTTCCCACCTGGTTACACTACAGATTCAGTGTTCCTTTGCTCTGTAAAGGCAGGCTGATCAATAAATGCTGGTCTGGTTCAACATCTCAGAAAAAGGTGTGGGATACTTGCAATGTTTATTTCATGATCAGCAGAAGATGGTCATAGACAGACATGGTCAGTACTTAAGCATGGGTTGTTTAACAGAAAGCATCTGTCTTTCTGGAGGAATAGGGAGAGAATGCTTCCTGCATGACTTTATGAAAGCATAAATATAGGTACAAATGCCAACATGCCTAGGTGCAGCAGGAGCAGAAACAGCTCTCAGGTAAGAAATGAAATCTAAGAAGGTTTCTAACCTCTAGAGAAAACTGTGTTTTATAGTACAATAGCTATAAAAATAATACCCAAAGATGTGTTAATAGTCCTCAATTTAAGACACTCTCCTTATATTACTTCAATATTCTCTGCAATATTTCAAATTTTAAGAACACCAGCAAAGCATTCTCTCTTGGTTAGTGTGTGTGTGTGTGTGTGTGTGTGTGTGTGTGTGTGTGTGTGTGTGTGTATGTGTGTGTGTAGGTGGAGGGGGGGAATATGCATGTCTATGTGATGATATAGAACCCCATGTGTTCATCTGGCCCATGGTGGTCAGAGTGGAAAGTTGGATGTCCCACCCACCACTCGTCAGCCAGTTCTTAAGCCAAAATCTTCTGCTTACCCCAAAGCTTGCTATTTTTTTTCACAAGCTCCAATGATTCTCAGATCTCTGCCCCCTACAGGACTGGGATTACAGACATATGGTCACATGCAAGCACTTATATAGGTTCTGAGAATCAAACTCCATGGTCTCTCAAGCCCCTATGCTTGCACAAGAAGTGCTCTTAACTGCTGAGCCATCTCTCCAACCCCAGAACTCTTACCTGATGAAGATCATACTCAAGGTTTTATTAGTGTGAAAGCAAGGGGGAAAAAAAGCATACATTAAAAAGGAAGAAATCAAGTTACCTGTATCCTCAGATCAAATGACTACCTATGTAGATACTTCCAAACATCTGAAAAAAAAAAGCTATTGGAACTAATAAATGAATTTGGCAGAAAGACTTGATAAACGCTAGGCATTGTTGGGTGTGGTGGCACATGCCTTTTATCCCAGTACTTGGGAGGCAGAGGTAGGAAAATCACTGTAAATTCAAGGCCAGCCTTGGCTAAAATGAGACCCACTGTGGCATACACCTAGAACACAATTCTAGTATCAAATAGTTTGAGTCTAGCTTAAACTATATAGTGAGACCCCATCTCAAAAACATAAAAATGTAAAACAATATTAGAAATCAATATTTCTACATTAATTTCTTTTGTTTTTGTTTGGATTAAATGCCTCTATGTTGCTTAAATAAATAAAAAATATTCAAAAGCACTATTTATAATAGTAATAAAATATTATCTAAATCTACATAAAATAAAAATTTAGATGAAGGTCTAAATGTAGCAAGATATGCCCAAGATTTGCATGTTGAAAACTAAAACATATTTTAAAAAATGGGAGTTGGAGAGATGTCTCAGAGGTCAAAGGTGCTTGCAAAACCTGCCAATCCAGGTTCGACTCCCCAATACCCATGTAAGCAGATGCACAAAGTGGCACATTCATCTGGAGTTCGTTTACAATGGCAAGAGGCCCTGGTATGTCCATTCTCTCTCTCTCTCTCTCTCTCTCTCTCTCTCTCTCATTTAAAAATATTTTAATACATCAAAAATTGACATACCCTGAGATACAGATCTCTATTTTGTTGATTAGAAGGTTTAAAGAGTAGATTCAATGTAATCACAACCAAAAATATCAGTAAGGTGAATTCTGTGATTTTATATATATTTGGTAAGATATAACTTTACAGTAGCAAAATTAAAGTTATGTAACCCCAAAGTTTCAAGTGCAGGAGGATTATGCTTTAAAATATCAACTCTGGGCTTCTCTGGGTATGGTTGGTGGAGCAGCAGCTGCTACAGCACCAGGATCCAGACTTGTTAAGACCTGCTCCAGAGTGGCTAAATCAGAAACTGCATTTTTTTT